>OY821520.1:6627812-6687812 GCA_963682025.1 Cordilura impudica
TAAAAATGAAAAATAAAAAACGAAAAATTAAAAACCAGTTAAAATAACAAATATTTTTATATTAACAGAGCCCCTGCAGTTGATTGCTATAAGTGATACACTTTCTGTTTGATTTTAAGAAAGTGCTATAAAAAAATCTTTAATTACTAGATGTTTACACATCTCCGCTGCGATCGGACTCACATTATTTTTTTTAAATACTTTTTTTAATTAATTCCAAATAGATGTGATTATTTAGTTTAGCTGTGTTGATTGTTCCATGTTAAATCTTTTTTAATATAAATAAAAATATTGCACTTTATTTTTAAGTTGTATTTGTCAACAACAAATTACTGACATTTTCGTCGCAAATATATCTTCTTTAAGCATGCCGCCATTATCTTTTTCACAGAGATTTGCTTAATAAAAATTTACACATAAATTCTACCTTGTTTTGTTTTTTATTTATTCAACTTCTGTATCATGATGACGCTATTTAATTTGCCACAAATTCTGACGATTGCAAATAAATACCGGATATAAAGATAATAAAGAACAGACATCAAAGTAAACCAAATACAAATAAGACATTTTTCTTTTTTCTTTAGTTTATTATGATTTTTTGTAGGAAATCCCAGCAAAGTATTTGTAATTCAATACGAAAGTGACACATATTGTCACATTCGACCCTCAAATAAAAAATATAGTACTTGAGAAGTGAAATTTATTTTAATAGTTACTTATTTGTGGATGATTGTGTGCTTAAGAATATTTGTATGCAAATATTCGCATTGTTGAAAATACTCCTACTAAGTTAGTTAATTATTATATACACTTATCACCACTAACCCAACATTTTTGTCGCAGAGAGAAGAAATCATTGGATATCTGAGATAACACATTTCATTATGACATTTTTAACTTGATACAGGCGAAGGTATATAGGTCACCCAATTAAACAAATATGCTTGTATGTTTGCAAGCATGTCTTTTTATTTGATTTACAATCTGAACCCTTAATGAAGACCAAAGTTTGTATATATGAGTAAGTGTAAGAAAATACATAAGGAAACATATTTATTGTTAGCTAAAGAATAAACATACAGAACCTCCAAATATGTCAGAAGAGCAAGAAAATAACCTGCCTCCCCCCAAAAATGGGAACAAGAGAATATAGGTGTCATTCACATAAATCATACAAAGTTACGAGTAAATCAACACCGAAAGAGTAAGTAAATATTAAGATATCTTTAAATCCCAAATATGAAAGGATTTTTCCAGTGAAAAAAAAAACAACAACAGTAACACTATAAACAAATTTTATTGAGTATATTTAGAATTAAACAATGTACAAAACTGAATTGAAATTAACACACTTTTTGTTAGAAAGAGATAAAAGGAATGGTTGTATCTATTTCTGGTTTATACGTTCTTTTGTTGTTTTGTTGTTAAAAAGTTTTCCTCTAAAATTTAACATTCAGTTCTGAGTATAATTAAATTTGTAAAATTCAGACATCTATTCTCAGTGAGCGAAATATCTACATTTTGTTTACAGATTACATTATTTAATCAATTAGTCTACATTTTCAATTAAAATTTTTATACCCATACCACTATGTGGTCGGGGATAATGACTTTGTGCTGATGTTCGTAACTACCATCTAGAACCATCTTTTATTATATCGAATCACTTTCACTAATCAGAATCACTTTCTCAATCGTTTTAACGGTGTCCGTCCGTCCCTCCGTCTGAATATCCATGTAAACTTTGTAATCAAACTGCAGGTCGCCAACATGAATATATCTTGATTAAATTTAGTATATAAGCTTCTATTGGCCACTGCATGAATGCTGTTGAAACAGGTGGAAAATGGTTCAAATGACCCCTATGAGATCGACTTAAATTGCCATAATATCAAAATTATCATATAGATCTCGGTCAAATTGGGTTCGTGCGTGTTTATTACATCCATTTATCAGTAGTCCAAAAATAAACTCTACAGAACAATTATTATTCATATAAAGCTGATTCTCGATCTTCACACAAATCTTTCGAAAAACAAAAATATTGCACAGATTTTTCTCAACTTCTGTTTGCGTATGATTTGCAAAAAATAAGTAACCTTACCAAATATGGTCAGGATCGGTCAATTTTTCAACATAGGCGCCATATCTAAATAGTTGGACCAAAGACGGAAGGTCTTTAAACACATGGTATAGGGTATCGTATAGTCGGTCTCGACCGACTATAATTTTCGTACTTGTTTCACATATAGTAATGCTCTATTAATAAAAATCATAATAAATTCGATATAAATGCGAGTATGTACTCTCCTATGAATTGCTACCTTAAGTAAAATAAAATACACACAAACTCTAAAGGTATAGAATCGTTTATAATAAGTGCAACTACCCAGTCAGCATTTGGAAAATTTTTTTAGACAGCACTCACCTTCTTGACTAGAAAATTATTCGCGCTTAGGCTTCAAAAGCCACTTCGAGCACTTTTGATGAAAGAGACTCGAATATGATCATTAATTTCATAAAATGCTGTCAGCACTTGGAAGCCTTCTACGAGTTCTTTTGATGATTAAAAACTGATTGATCTAACGCGCGATTAAGAAAACACTGGAAGATAATTCGGGCTTAGGCTTTAAAGCTAATTTATTGCAAATACAATAACAAAATGAACAGCAATCGCAAATAAATCCTAGAAGCGATTGAAATGTAACTGGTTTGATCATTACTTTGGTATAATATTTCGCACAGCTTTAGGATGAAAAGCTGCTTTTTATGGTATTGTGTTTGTTTATAATGGGACTATTTTTTACTATTTTTTAAACAAGTACTCCATATTTGATTACTGTGGTGTGAAGTTCAGCTAAGTAAATAACAATTTATACAACTGGACAAATTTAGGAGGGAAATGTGAAAAAACTTAGAAGTGAAAAATAAAAAAATAAATTTAAAAAAAACTTATCTCATCCAAAGAATTAAGAATATTGGCTAGAAAAGAAGCCGAAAAACGTATATTCTCGAAGAATAAAAAAATCGCAGGAAACCAATCAAACAGTAAAAGAAATTAAATGATACTAATTAAAATGATCCAATTCAATTTAGTATATGTCTGTGGTCACAAGCGATAACCGCCTAAGTCGACTTAAGAACAATTTGAGTTATGTATGCTATCATATTCTACTAATAACGCTTTATATTTACGTGAAATCCCCAGTTCTCTAACACTGTTTATTATAAAGTTATTAATGAAAACATACTGACCTAAGTCGTAATGATTCCCAATTACATTTATATAAAAAGCTATTTTTCTCGAAAGCATGATTTTCGAGTTAGACGGTTATTGCTTGTGACCACAGATGAGTAGCATTAGCCAGTGCGGTGAATTTTCTACACGTATTTTTGTAGAATTTTAATTTACAAATTAATTTTTTTACCAAATATTATTATTATTTTGAAGTGTAAGAATCTATACGTGAAATTTCTATTTCACAATACAATCACAAAAACATGTGAGACGCAAGATAAAATTGGTGTGACTTATGGTTGTATTGGTGAAAAAATTATGATATGTAATAAGCTGTTTGAAAATGAAAAATGAAAAATATAAAAGGAAAAATGAAAAATGAAAACTGGGAAATGAAAAATGTAAAATGAAAAATTAAAAATAAAAAATGAAAAACGAAAAATGAAAAACCGAAAATGACAAACAAATATGACAAATGAAAAATAAAAGATGAAAAATTAAAATTGAAAAATAAAAAGTGAAAATTAAGAAACGAAAAATGTAAAATAAAAAATAGAAAGTAAAAAATTAAAAATAAAAAATTAAAAACAAAAAAGTAAAATATGAAATATATAAAAGAAGATATAAAAACTAAAAAAAAAGAAAAATGACAAATAAAAAAAAAAAATTTAAATGAAAAATAAAAAACTTAATTGAAAAATTAAAAATAAAAAATGAAAAACAAAAAATGAAAAATAAATATTACAAATGAAAAATAAAAAATTAAAAATGAACAAGTAAAAAAATTATAGTCGGTCTAGACCGACTATACGATACCCTATACCATGCGTTTAGAAACCCTATCTCTTAGACCCAACTAACTGGACATTGAAAATAAACAAAAACCAAATTTGAGTGGGATTTTTATTAATTTTTTTGGCTGCAGATATGAAAAAGTTCATATCGGATGCTATATCTATAAAGGGACTAGGTCCAAAAATGGACCGATCCTGATCATGTTATGTAAAGTCTCTTGTATTTTGCAAAAATATATACAAACAAAATTTGAGAAGAATCAGTGCAATATTTTTGTATTTTAATAGATTTAAGTGAAGATCGGGAAGCAGCTCTATATGGGGTCAAAGGGATCATTTTTGGACTACTCATTACTGGATGTAATGAACGCATACAAACCCAATTTGAGTAAGATCTATATGACAATTTGGATCTTATGGAAATTTATGTCGATTTCATATGGGTAATTTGTATGGGGGCTAGGTCTGAACATGGACCGATTCTCACCAATTTCAATGGCGTCCATCCCATGGCCGACAAAAGCTTATATACCAAATTTCATCAAAATATATTCATATTTGCGACCTGCAGTTTGATTAAAAGCTTTACATGGACACACAGACGGACGGACGGACGGACGGACGGACGGACGGACGGACGGACGGACATTGTTAAATCAACTCAGAAAGTGATTCTGATTCGATCGGTATAATTAAAGATGGGTCTAGGTCAAATATTTTTGGTTGTTACAAACAGCAGCACAAAGTCATTATACCCAAACCACATAGTGGTATAGGGTATAAAAATGAAAAATTAAAAATTAAAAATGAAAAATGAAAAATGAAAAATAAAAAATTAAAAATAAATATTACAAATAAAAAATGAAAAATGAAAAGTACAAAATAAAAATTAAAAATGAAAAACGAAAAATGAAAAATAATAAATGAAAAATTAAAAATAAAAAATTAAAAAATAGAAATGAAAAATAAAAAAATTTAAATGAGAAATAAAAAAAATTTATTGAAAAATAAAAAAATGGAGAGTAAAAAAATAAAAACGAAAAATGAAAAATTAAATATGACAAATAAAAAATGAAAAACGAAAAATGAAAAATAAAAAATAAAAATGAAAAATAAAAAATTAAACATAAGATATGAAACATGAGATGTGAAAAATGAAAAATGAAAAATGAAAAATGAAAAACGAAAAATGAAAAATGAAAAATGAAAAATGAAAAATGAAAAATGAAAAATGAAAAATGAAAAATGAAAAATGAAAAATGAAAAATGAAAAATGAAAAATGAAAAATGAAAAATGAAAAATGAAAAATGAAAAATGAAAAATGAAAAATGAAAAATGAAAAATGAAAAATGAAAAATGAAAAATAAAATATTAAAAATGAAAAATTAAAAACGAAAAATAAAAAATAAAAAATTAAGAATAAAAATGAAAGTGAAACATAAAAAATGAAAACCGAAAAATGAAAAATAAAAAATTAAAAATAAAAAATGAAAAACGAAAAAAAAATTTAAAACAAACAATGAATAATAAAAAATTAAAAATAAAAAATAAAAAATTAAAATGAAAAATAAAAAATTTAAAATTAAAAATTAAAAAAGAAAAATAATAAATAAAAAATTAAAAATAAAAAATTAAATATAAAAAATGAAAAATAAAAAATGAAAGTTAAAAATAAAAAATAACAAACTAAAACTGAAAAATATAAAATGGAAAATAAAAAATGAAAAATTAAAAAAGAAAAATAAAAAATTAGCAATAAAAAATAACAAAATGAAAAACGAGAAATTAAAAATTAACCAGTTGAAATAATAAATAATAACAAAATTTTTATATAAGCAGGGCCCCTGCAGTTATTAGCTATAAGTGATACATAGATGATGCTTTCTGCTTGATTTAAAAAAGTGACACAAATAAAATCTTTAATTACTAGATGTTTACACATCTCCCTTATGATCGGACTCACATGATATTTATTTATAAGTTTATTTTTAAATAGACCAAATAAATCTGTAAATAATTTCTTTGTTTATATATAGTATATACATTTTTAAATAAACTTATTTGAACAATTTACTTCAACTACATATGTTATTATTAACTAGTGATTTTTTGTTTTCAGATTTGAAAATAGCCTTCAGTATAGTAATGAAAATTTTTTCTGGTTTATAATTATGGAAAAAAATATATTTTTATTTGATATACATAAAAAATAAAGCAACACAAGGACCCTGTTCCGGTCAGTTCCACTAGGAAATAATTTCCCAAAAAAAAAAGAAGTCCAATTACACCGTGGAACATTTTCTGAACAGAATGGTAGCTAAGCCTTAAATAAATAATTTTTATTAATATAACCATATATACGATACCCTATACCATGCGTATAAAGATAAAGAAATATTACTTACAAAAAATACTGATGTTTGTTTAATATTTAAAATATCACTTATACGTATACTACTCTTAGGCTCTGCTAATAAATAACAATCATCACAATCATACGACAAAGGAAAAGGGGGAGGAATAATGAAAATTTTTGGCAGATTTCATTCGCTAAAATTAGACGAAATTGATTTGCTGTAGCTATCTACTGAAGAAAGAAATGAGAAATAATCATAACATCCAGATTAAGAAAAAATATTAAAGATAAAAAAAGGTTTGGCCAGAGACGCCAAACCCTTTGGAGGATTTTCTATGCTGGCCTAGTGCTTTACCTAACTTGAAATTCCTCACGTCTAGAATGGCTATTGTACTGTGTGACTTTAAATAGAATGTTATTTCAAAGTGAAATTGTTCTAATGAAATTGTTCCGTAGTGAAATTATGTCAAGTGAAATTGCTGCAGTGGTATCAGCCGGACATCTATCAAATATCAAACTTATTTATCTCAAAGAATTTTAATCATAAACATACCCTATACCGCTATGTGGTATAACTACCAAAAATATTTAACCTAGACCCATCTTCTGTTATACCGCCCAACTCAGATTCACTTTCTAAGTTGATTTTGCGATGTTTGTGCGTCCCTCTGTCTATGTGTGCACGTAAACTTTGCATTCAAACTACAGGTCGCAAATACGATGAAATTTGATATGTAAGATTTTATCGGCAATAAGACGAACGCTATTGAAATTCCTGAAAATCGGTTCATGTTCAGACCTAGTCCCCTTACAAATGGCCGCTACTAAATCGATTTAAATTACCAAAAGATCAAAGTTATCATACAGATATCGGTCAAATTGAGTTTGTGTCCGCTAATTACATCCATTAATCAGTAGTGTAAAAATAAGTGCTATTGGACAATCCTGAGTTATAGCCCCCCGTTAAAAGCCTCTTCCCGATCTTCACTTAAATCTATAAAAAAAAAATTTTTTTTGCACAGTTTTTTTCAAACTTGGTTTGCATATATTTTGGCAAAACATAAGTGACTATCAGATATCATCAGAACGGCAGGCAAAAATAATAATAATAAAAATTTCACTAATATTTGGTTCATGTGTCTTTTGTACACTCAATTAGTTCGACCTAAGAGCAATTCTCTAAAAGCATTGTATGTAGTCAGTCTAAACCAAAAACAATTTTCTGACTTGCTTTTAAATTAGATAATCTTTGACATAAAATTCGTGGAAGGTATTTGCAAACCTGATTTCAATTCTCTACATCGCACTCAATTTGTGTTAAACATTTGATGCTCTATATACGAGTACGTAACATCAGTTATTTACAGCTTAAATGCAAAATCATTTAACGAAAAGTTTATTTGCTTTTTTTAAGCAAAAGTAAAAACTGTCATGTTTCTATATATGCGGCTTTAGTTAAAATGTTTACATTGATTTTGTGACATGCATCACAATCAATCAAAAAACCGATTAAAGAACTTTTTGTTAGTTAAAATGTTTAACGATATTTTTCTGATTTTTAGAAAACCATTAACCAATTAAAAGTTTAAAAAAAAACCTTCCAAATAAAGGCCAGCACAAAAGCAAAAGGTTGTTAGGAAAAATTTTAAATAAAACTTAAAATTTCTGCTAATGTTAGTTTCAATTAAAATTGTAAGGCAATCATGTCCGCGTATTTTTTGGAAAATTTAAATTTTAAAAATTGATTTTTTAACAAATATTACTATTATTTTACGTATAAGTTTCATTTTAAATACATCAGTAATTTTGTAAATATTTTCCGTGTTTATATAAATAAATTTTTAAACAAACTTCTATGAATAATTTACTTTAATTATATGTTATATTTTTTTTTAATGCAAACGATTTTCTAATCGTGACTAAAAATGACTCGAAAATGAGTCGAAACTGATCGTAAAATCGAGTAATAAAAGATTCTTCCATAAGACTCTTCAAGGAGTCATATAAGACTCTTCAAGAAAAGTCGCGAGTAGGGTATCATTTTGTCCTGACAAAGGAGGGTTTTATGACCAGAAAACTATAGTATTTATGATTGTTTTAAACGCGTATTTGAGTCAAAACAAAATTCAAAAATAAGCACAAACTTCACAAAATGCTAACTAGGTATGTTCATATATATACGAGAATATAAGTGTGTAGGTATGTATGTACATTAAAATCGTTTATACCACGAAATAGTCATGACTATAATATTTCCATGAAAATTATTTAGTAAGACGGAACAACCCCAGCAAGACTCTTTGATAGTATGAATGTTAGAAATGAAAATATTTAAATCTGTAACATTTAAATACGAGAGATTTGAGTTTGGGGTAGGAGTTGGTGGTTTCTTTAAAAGAAAATAATGCTAAAACATATGTTGATAACGCCTAAAATAATTTCCTGCTATATAAAATATGAAGAAGACTTCTGTCAATGATGTACACGAATATTGTGGCTAAAATTAAACTTTCCGTGGTACTAAAAGTATCAGTTAGATGAAGAAAACCGTAGAATTCCAAAAGAACAAATTTTCGAAAGAAGTACAATTTAAATATAACAAATATTTAATGAAAGAAACACTTGCGATTATTTCACATTCCCACATAATCTTTTGTTGCTCAAGATTTCAAGTGTAAAATTAATTTGGATTTCTAAGAATTTTTCAAGGTTACTGTACAAATTTTCTTAATCCTTGAATGCTCTTAATCACACAAACGAATAATAATTTCCGTTTTCTCTTTTATGTATTTATATCTTTTAACAAAACAAAATTCAGCTGAAGTTCATGGGCAACAAATTTGTATAACTTAGAAAAAAAAAATGTTAAATGTAGCTTGCTTCATTGTTAGCAACACATTTTTGAATCTAATTTGTTCGAAATTAAATTTAGAGTATTAATTAGAACTGTGTCTTTAAATGGTTGTTATAGGATTTCAATATAATTTAAAAAAATTACCTTTTTTAATCTCAGTTTAATGGTACACTTATTTTTTATAACAATTAATTTATATATATATATATATTTGTTAACTGATGCTCCTAGCTAGAAACCACGAGAGTTCTTTAAAATATCTTATGGAAACATACAAAGTTTGTATGAGAAAATATGTAAGTTGGATTTAGAGTAGTAAATAAAGATAGAAGTATAAATGCAAAAAATATTCAAAATTCAAAAATAACGATTGTTTGTTTGGACAGAGTTGTATCTTCTGAAATTAATACAAAGTTAAAGCGCTGACCAAAAAGTGCAGGTATCAATGTATGTGAAGGTTCATGGTTCAACCTCACGGCCGCCCTAAGTAGAAAAATTTTCATGTAGAAACAATCTATTCAATTAAAATATAACAATTATCACAACGTTCAATAAATCGCTGATGAAGGCTGAAATGCCAGAAGCCGATTAAGAATACAGTGCAGTTATGAATTTTTGAAATATATGCTTTCTTCTTCTTTACCACGCACCATTTAAACTCAAATAAAGATTTTAAATGATGCAAAATTAATCATGCACTGGTTGCGTTGATACATGTAAATTTTAATTGCTTAGATGAACAGTTTAATTTAACATTGAAATCTTTTAAAAAACCAAACAAAAAATTTAAAAATTATTATTAAAATAAGTAACTCCCACTCGTTATAAAATTAAAGGAAAACACCTGAAAAGATAAAATATTTCAACATAATAAATTGATACTTTGTATATGAGTGTCAAATGGCATAAGTATAAATCTTAATGTAGAACCATAAAATCGAAAAACTGATAAGTTAACACAATCACTCAAAAATATTTTTTTATTATTGAAAGTTATAAAAAATAGACAAAAAAAAAACAATCCATCTTCAAGACTGTAATTTCTATTTCAATCAAAAGAAAATTTTTTATAATATTAGATTATCTAAGCCAGTGGCTATGATATGATATTTATCTGGGCTAAAAGAACTACGAGTATAAGGGCCTAGTGGATGACCTTCAATGAAGAGATGTGATTTAAACATTTGTATAAGTATAAAAATGTTTAGAAAGACGTAGAGAATTCTTATTTTAAACGAATTTGAATTACATTAATAAAGAAACATTTATTTTTATCCTCGATTACACTGTACAACAGCCATTTTTGTGGGTGAGATTTTTTCAAGTAAGGGTGAAAATATGGCAGAAAATTTAAAGGGTTCAGCATTCTCAGGCCAAAATTTTTTTTATGACTTTTTATATTGATTCCTTAGCTTTCCTGCTATAATCGTAACTCAAAAACCATTCTTATTTCGTTCTTGAGCAAATCAGGTTGGACTAATTTTATTAAACGAAATCCTCAACAAATTTTAATTTTCACCCTTCTAATACCATATAACGCTATGTGGTCAGGGTATAATGACTTTGTGCTGATATTTACAACTACCATCTTTTGTTACACCGATTGGCTCAGAATCACTTTCTGAGTCGATTTAGCATGCGAACTTTGTAATCAAACTATAGGTCGCAAATATGAATGTATTTTGATTAAGTTAGCATGAGTGTAATTGAAATTGGTGAAAATCCGTTTATGTTCAGACCTTGACCCACACAAATGACTCCTATCAGATCGAAATTAAAATATTATAGATCTCGGCCAAATTGGGTCTGTGTATGTTTATTGCATCCATTAATCAGTAGTCAAAAAATAAACCTTATAGAACAATTCAATTAAAATGTTATTGTTGTAAATTATTTCAATGTGTTTAAAAATGTGAGCTCGATTTTCTTAAACAAGTGGTTCGCGGCGCATTTATTGCCTGGGGAACTTGATATAACTTGGCTGTTTTGCAACCGATAATATATTTTGTTGTTTTATTAGAAAGATAATTTACTCTACATTATGATCAATTAATTAATTTAATTAAAATGCAATTATTAATATCAAAATTTTTAGGAAAAATTATTTTTTTTTTTTTTTTTGATAATTTTTACATATAAATGCATATTTGAACTTTGAACTCCCATTTTGCGCACTGAATTTTTAGATCCAGTGCCACAATAACTCCAAAAAAATGACTGCCATCCTACCACCATACATACATTAAAAAGACAAATGACAAAATGAAGAGTTGCAATTAAACCCCCCCCCCCCCCCAAAAAAAAAAACGTAGATCAACCGTTTTGGCATTAAATAAGGTACGAGAGTCCTTAACTACTCCAAGGACTGCACTTATCTACCTCAGCCAAACATAGAACACCCATTACAAGACTATTCAATTAATTTAATCTTAAAAAATTTCTGCTGTCTTCAAATATTTGAATTTTTAAAAAAGTTGTTTAATTGATCTCAAAAATGCTGCTTTTTACGATTTTCTTGAAAAGTAAATTTCCTAACAGTAATGCAGGCCATAGACATTGTGACGGTTGGTACAACTTGATTAGGTTGGGCACGAGATTGCAACGTTTGTGAGGTTGTTGTATTAAGTTGTGTCTTGGTTGCACGAAAAATCAAAAAGTTTTGATTTTCTGGCAAATTGTCCAAATCGATCGCAACGTTTGTGGGCATTTCATGCAACTTCATTCTATTTTGCGTTTATGTACGTAGTGGTCGTCATATCATAGATCGCAGGTACAATTTAAAAAAATTTAAATCAAACTATTTAGAATTGTATTTTTCATATAAGTAATAGCGGCTCTAAATGATTTTATTATTTATGTTTTTATGTCTCGTAATATTTAACTATCATCTATAATATTTACTTCGAACAAAAATATCGATTCAAGTAATTTTTTTATCAAAATCTTTGTGTTCTAATGTAGATTTTTAAATTTAGTTCTTAAACGTAAAACAAAAAGCATTTGAAAAAGCCATAACTTTTTGAAGGATATTTTAAGAAAATTAATTTAAAAAAAATATAATTAATATTTTTTAAAAATAAAAACACAAATTAAAAAAAAACCATTGTGCGTGAGTTTTTTTTGTCTTCGGCAAATGTGATTCAGGCGCACATATGCGATGCCATCTTCACTCAACATGAATTTTTTCAAAATAATGTTGTACAATGAGGTTGTATCGTTTGTATGCAAAACACCCAACTTGATTGCTAACCAAGTTGTACCAACCGTCGCAACGTCTGTGGCCTCCATATTGCCTAGAACCTTAGCTTCCAAATCAAATCTCTTAACAAAGTGAAATAAATCCTTAAAGTCTTTAATTGATCTAGAAATAACTTTTAATGATATGCACTCCCAAATTGAGTAAAGCTGACTTCCTGTAGCTCAGGACTTAATATTTTCTTAAATTTAATATTTCTTCTAATTCTTAATAATTCTTCACTTAAAACTAAAGAAAACACTTTTTTTCTAAAGAAATACATAGTAGTTTCAAAGTGCTCTGCTGGGATATTGTTTTGCTAAAATGTTTATATTGTGAAAATTTTCTCTCAATTTACTCTTATTGCTTAAGTTTGTCATTGAATAGTTCATAAATTGTTGTCAATCAAATCAAAGCAAACAGCAACACCAATGCAATGCTGGCAAATGATTTCAGTTCGTTTGAAATTTAATTTCATGATAAATAAGTTGAATAATTTTCATAACACAACTACGATATATAATCTTTAAAACAAGTTATTTTCAAATCGAATGTTTCTTAAGTATATTTCCATTATTTATTTCCATGAGTTATTTACTGACACTAAACAAAAGTTTAAATTGCAATAAATTTTATAAACTGAAAAGTGACACTAGATGAAAGTTGAATCAAAATGTCATTCTAACGTTATATATAAATTGTTTAGTTAAAAGAGCAAGAATGTAATGTTTCTCGGATAACAACACACGTGCTGGGTTGTTATCATGCACATTCTTGCACAAATTTATACTGACGCTGTATTTATGTTGGAATGCATGCAAATTCATAATCTTTCCATCAAGCAATATGCTTAAAACATATCTGCCAGCTATAGTATGTGGCATAATTGCAAGGTCACTTGTTTTTTTTTTTTTTTTTGTTTAATTTATCTTCAAATATTGACCCGATCGGTTTTTGCTCTTTGAAAATATAATTTTAACTATTTTATAATGAATATCTTATAAGTTTTTATTGTTGCATTTTTTAAAATATTTTATGTTGCATATTAATTAAATCATTTTAATAAAACGGAACGCAGTAAACCAGTAGTGAATAAATATTGAGAATGCCAAATTCTTTAGAGGTTTTACTACACTGGACCCAGAAAATGATCACTATTATGTTCCACAGTGTTATCAGTTCTGTAATGTGTGCATATTTAACGTACATGGTTTACGAAGGGGGAAAACAATAAAATAATTTAACCTTTAGTTGGAATAACCTAAATGTTTAAAATATCATATTTTCCATGAACACTCTAAATAAACATTAAAAAGGGTTTCATATGACACTCATGGTTTTTTCTTCAATGTCATATGTATAATAGCTAACATTGGAACCAAGCTGTTCATGTGCAACTACCTAGACGTTTTGGCATTTCTAACTGACCCACATATGTTTGCCATATGTGAGTAATTGTTTATTGTTTTTGTTCTTTGTTATCTTTGTAACTATTAGAAGTAAGATATAGTATATAAGCATTGTAAAAATTAATTGTAAGCACTCGTCAAACACCATTCAAAATAACAAGACTATGTTACTGTTAATAAAGTAAATTTAAAAAAAAAATATATAAGAAGTTGTTTTTACTAAAAAAAAAAATTTAGAGAGAAAAAGAAGATCGACGCTCATCATAGTTCATACAAAGACAAATTACTTTTTCGGCGCAATATTTTAAGAAAAAATTGGAAAAAAAAACAACTGATCTCATAATTATGAAACAGACCATACTTACTAATATTTAATATATTTTCATGAGTTATGAAATAACTTGTCGTAAAAGAAACGAACTTCAATAGCAAATGTTAAGTTTATGAAAAACCAAAAGAAATTTGTGCTGTGTTATGAACTTGATACTTGATCTGAATATAAAACAACATAAATTTTTAAATTCAACTATTGAATTTATATTCTATTGCTTGAATTATATTTAAAAGTTTTTATTTAACTAGTGTTATTTTTTAGCTTTGAAAATAGCCTTCAATATAATAATAAAAAAAAATACTTTGGTTTGTTCTTATTGAAAAAAATATATTTTTGTTTGATTTATATCAAAAATAAAGAAAGGGAAGGACCCTGGTCCGGTCAGTACCACTAGGAAACAATTTTATCTGTATTTGCCAAACGCATTTAGAATTAAAATCGCTAGAATTCCAACAAAAGAATTCCAATTACAACGCGGAACATTTTCTGAACAAAATTGTAGCTAAGGCTTAAATAAATAATTTTTATTAATGTAAGCATGTAAAAACAAGAAAGAAAATTAAAGACGGTCTAGACCGACTATACGATACCCAATACCAAGCGTTTAGAGATAAATGAACGTTACAAAAACTACTGATGTATGTTTGTTTAATATTAAAAATATCACTCATACGCATTCACTAGACTGGTCGTAAAAAATATGTTTTCTTTAGCAACACTTCTGGTACCCTTAAACGCATGACAAGGTCCGCAGGGACCTATTTTTGTTGATATTATATTTTCTGTAAAAAAAGACATTTTAAAATGTTTGTTTTGTTATTTTATTATTGTTTATTAATTAAAGTGTTTATATATAAATTAAAATATTTATTTTTTTTTTTTTTTACCAACATAACATAACGAAACTATAACCGCATTTATACCCTTTTCGTTGCCTACTTGTGTTCTAGTTTGAACATCCGCGTATATCTACAAATAGAGATTAGTATTAGAAGGTAATAAAACAAATAATAAATTCGAAGAACTCGCTTAAAATGTGTTCAAACAATAAAAGCCAAAATAAAGTTTATGTCTTAATGATTTCTAGTAATTTCAGTACAAGGTCCCCACGGACCTTCTCATGCGTTCCCGTACTACTCACCTTTAAACCTCAACAAAAACTAAACTATGGGGCGTATCACATTGAATTTTCTTTTAAACCATTTTGGACAAAATTCTCTTGGAAAAGAGGGTAGCTTTTGGGGTACCTTGTGCTGGCCGAAATATGAGTAATTTCAGTTTGAAATGAAAATTGATAATATATGAGGTTTGCTGTCATAAATGCGGTCTTAATTTTTAGCTCGATCCGACGCACAGTGGCTGAAAATCGTTTTTCATTCCGTAGCTTTTGAACCGATCAAAATATTTAATTTTTTATTCAATTTTTTTTTTAGTGGATAGATATTTAGTTCAGCCTGACACAGTTTTAATTACATTAAAATTGATTGAGGACTTTTTAAGGAATTCTAGCTCAAAGTTGAACTTTTGATTTTTTTTAACTTTTATAGTGAAATATGTGTTTATTATTTTTTTATTTATTAAAAAATTTAATATTCGGATTTTAGTAATAATTATAAATATTTTTTGTAATAATGGGATTTTTTTAAAAGTACACTCAAAAAAAATTTTACACTCAAAAAAAAATAGCAAAATCAACTGGAGCTTTTGCCATTATTACTGAATGATTAAAAATTTTTTTTTGTCAAATTTGCAAATTTGTTTACACTCAAAGAATATTTACACTTAAAAAAAACCGTTAATAATATTATCTAAAAATGTTGTTATATTACTACAGAAAAATTTTTTATTTTTTGCTATCAAATTTGAACATTTTGAAAAACATTTTAAAAATAAAAACAGCAATAGATTTTAATTGCATCTGTAATGACGGTGGGTTCCGTTTATTATTATTTTTTACTAATACTATGTTTTTCGTAGCTAAATAACAATACTTAAAAAACAATTATAATTATTGTTCATTTGACTAAAATATTGATTGCAAATATTCCATATTTTGTTTTGTGTTATTTCTGTTTTTTAGTAGTTTTTTGACTTCTTCATATAAATCCCTATGTTCCACTTTCTATTCATTTCGAATACTGGAGAGCAACGGATCTGACGTTGTCAATAATATATTAAATAGATCTTCATTTGTGGAATTTCGCAAAATTTTTCTGGTATTGTGCTCTCTATAAAATCTGTAATCCTTATTCCTTTTTTCCTGAAACTCCTCTGATAAATCTCCAAGTGGCACCAAATGATATCTAATGACATCTTCTCCATTATAAAGGATTCTGTGAACTGTTGCAAACATATTTCTCCATGGGTAGTTGGTTGTATATATTTTTGCAGTTTCCTTAGCATAATCTCCAAATTTTCTAGCGTAAATTTCTTCATTGCACGCAAGTAAATTCTAGGATTATTTTGAATCTGAAAATAAGGTTTAAATCCACTCCTGTTATTTCAGATGCTGTTTCTGGATCTGAAAAGAATCTTCTTGCGGTACTGCCATTAATTTTATTGCCAGACCCATGTTTTGGCTGATCTATAATCAATCCAAATTTGCGATACTCATCTTGAACGTGTTTCTTTTTTTGAACTTCTTAACTCTATGTTGGTTTCGTTGTTTCTCATTGATCCTGAAGCAAAGACCCGAAATCCAAATGCAGCCTTCGTGTTAGTCAAAGCCTATCCTACTTTTCAATCTATCATTGTCAGCACTAAGTGGAAGCTTACTTCAATTTGCTGCCCATCTAACTGTAATTGTAATGGCTGTAGTGTTGCAATTTAGTCCTTGATATCACTAACTGCTTTGTTAGTGGCATTCAGAGTTTCTTTTTTGAATTCAAATTTGATTGGCCTGCAGTATTTCGTAGAAGATGGTGTCTCATTTTTCAAAATATCCGTTGTACTAGTCGAAGGCTCTGAATCTTTAAAAATCTTTTTCAATCGCAATGTACAAATGATACCAAGAACATATCTGAGTCCGTAATATTTTCACATACTACTTGGTTGTATTGTTTCACATCTCCATTGACAAAAAAGAATTAACTTTGTGTTTTCATATTTCTTTCAATCATTTCCTTTTATTGATTGAAGCAAGCCTTCGGCTTGTGTGATTGTAATAGTGTCCTTTGATGGCAAATTGTCCATTTTAGCAGCGGTTATGTGATGATATGCTGGATACATATTTGAGCCTTTTTCAATCGCACGCAATCTCAGCTGAATATATTGCTGTATTGTTAATTTCAAATTCAGAAATAATGCTAATGCATCCTCATTTTTGAACTGTTTTGCATCACTCGGTACACTTTTAAGCAGATATTTAAGAAAGAACTATTTAAACTTTTTCTCAATTGATTTTTAGTACTTCATTTTAATTTCTTTAGTTAATTTAATTTTAATTTCTATATAATTTTACCTGCTGTGCAGGATATTTTTACACTTTACTTTTACATTTTTATTTTATTTTTTATATATTTTATATTATATTTTATTTTATATTATTCTTCTAATTTTAATTATAAACTAAACTTACATACATTCTTCCTATTGAAAATTAAGTTGTTATGACTAATGTTGTTTTATAAGATTTTAAATCTTGTTACATTAGGATTTTCTTTAATAAAAATTAATAATAATAATAATTTTGTAAGCCGATATTACTACTGGTGATAGAACAAATAAAAACTATTATAAGCTCTAAAATACCTAAAGCAAAAATTTAATACACCATTGTATACGAGTACTTATAGGGCTGTTTAAACTACCGTAATTTGAAAATTTTTGATTAATTTCTTAAAAATTAAAAAAATTTTGTTGATGTCGTCACAGGTGCAAAAGTACTAACATGGTTAAAGAGGACACTTTCGCCTTTCTCCGGGTGGTATACGTTTCTTGTTCCCTTTTGTTCCCTAGAAGCTCTATTCCACTAAAGTTGAAATTTGAGCAAAATATAGTAGTATCATATATATTTCATAACGCCCCTAATATTAAACGGTAGAGCTGTGAACACTTACAACAACTAAAGACTATAATCCTACCAATATTATAAAAAAGACCGATAAAAGCTTGCAAGTAGTAACCAATTATTTTTGATAAAAAACAAAAAAAATCACCTTTTTCTGAAATTAAAAAATCAATTGAGTTTGACAGCATGCCAGGCCTACAGTTAGCAATAGTGTAACCTAATTTTTTGGCTACCTTAATTTCGATATATTTGCTACAAAAAGGCGTTAAAATTTTAAAAATCGGTGACAAAAAATTAAACTTTTGGCCAATGAAAACCGATTTTCAGCCAGTGTGCGACGGTGACTTCTGGTGTCTAGTGGGGCCCAAAGTACTCGTTTTCGGTAATCCTTATTTAAAAATGTTATAAAATCCAAAGCTGGCCTTGGCAAAGTACGTAAAGATAATGTATTGTTCTATTAAACTAGATGAAACCTTTATTATTGGTCGAAAATAGAAAATTCATTTCCCAGAATACTAAAAATTTTTTTCAGCTGTTTTAGTATTTCTGCAGAATTCTTATTATTTCCTCCATCGACATGGGATTCCAATGAAAAATTTAAAAAGATTAAAAAATTTCTGCAAGGAATTATTTGTAGTAAACGATGCTGCCAAAAAAGGCGTTAAAATCATACAAGATTTTCATAAAGTTAACAAACAAATAATGAAGAAGAAAAGCAGTTTCTACTCCAGATAGTAGAATCATACAAAAAACGAAATCTTTCTTCAACAAAAACAAGTATAATTTAGTAGGATGTTGAGTTATAGTTCAAAGATATTCTTATTTAATTTAGAAAAATAAAACATTTTTATAACGAAATTGGTTAAAAGTTTCTTAATTTATATTCGCAAGCAATTGCACCAAAGATATATCACAATGGATTATTTTGGTACCAGAAGCACTGAAGGGTTAAATGAAAAAATTAACTGAATTATATTTCTTAAATCCTAAATAGTGATAGTCCAGTTTAACAGAAAATTTCGTTTTCGGTAATCTCTATTCAAAAATATTATAAAGTCCAAAGCTGGCTTTGGCCAGCCAGAACTACACATTTGGTTGTAATATTTATCGCTTTTAATTTTTAATATTTTCAATATTCAATTTTTATATTTTTAATATTTTAATTTTTTGAAAAAAATGTCTTTCATGAGATTGGTATAATATGTGGCCCTAAAACCAAAAGGGTTAATGGAGTCATATTATTTTTTTTCCGAAACCCTAGGTTATTAAGATAAAGCATAATATTTAGAAGCAGAAAAGTGATTAATTTTTGATACCAAGTAATTAGAAAGATTACATTTACTGAATAGTGCACAAAAATTAAATTTTTCTCGTAAAAATCCGCAAAAAAGTTATTGCAAAAAAATTCTGGAACAGGAATTTACTTGAAAATTCACACAGTTAATCTCTAAAATATATTTAATAAAACACTAAAGCAGCAGATGCATTGTTTGAAATTTTGTTTCAGAAAATTTTATAAAAAAAATATTTTCCATCTTTGGTCTCATTGCTCAGTAGGTTAACAACGTGGTAATAAAACAATACTTCATGTATAACGATTTTTTTGATTTAGATTAGATTTTTTATTCATCCTTTATTTACAGGTTTTATTCATGATATTACATTATGAGATATTATCTATTAGATATTACAACAATTAATAAAAAGTATCATATGATATTAATTACCTATTTTATTTTGAAGTTTTTAAAGGTAAAATAGGGCGCAAAACCTTTATATGAGGAAAAGATAGAAAGTTCAAATATTTAAGGAAATTTACATATCCTAAGTAAGAGTTACTGGTTGGCTGGTCTGGATCCTCTGCATTCTCTTATCAGTGGATAAGTAGAGTTTTCGTTTTTGTTGAAATATTTAAAATTGAGTCTTTTGATAAAGCTAATAATATTTTCGTATTCTGTGTCTCTATGTAGGCTTGAGGTAGGAGTTCTCCAGTGTTTATTGTGTATCATTTTAAGGCATTTGTTCTGAATGATTTGTAGTTTCGTTATGTGAGATTTTGCTGTTGTGTAGCAGATCGGACATGCATGTGTAAATATAGGTCTAATAACATTTTTGTATAGTAAATTTTTATTTTCAGGCTTAATTGCGAGCGTTTATTAAGAAGTGGCCAAAAAGATTTGAAGGATTCTATTGAGTTTTGACACGTTGCGTCTATATGTTTTTGGAAAGTGAATTTGTTATCCATAATGACGCCGAGATATTTTGCTTCATTTTGTGTTATGTTATTGAAAATAATGGAAAAAAAAGGGAGGGAGTGGGTTAATGACAATCTTTTGAAGATTTCATTCGAAAAAATTACACCAAATTGATTTGCTGTAGCTGAAAAATGAAATGAGAAATAACGAATGGTTCTTGAATTGTAGCTGAAAAACTAATCCAACAAACATCCAGATTCGAAACAAATATAAAAGCAAAAAAAAAAACGTTGGGTCAGAGCCGCCAAGCCCTTTGGATGTTTATCTATGCTGGCCTAGTGCTTTACTTAACTTGGAAGTACTCGCCCCTCCACAGAATGACTATTGTACCGAGTTATAAATAAACTGTATTTCAAAGCTAAATTGTCCTAGTGGGATTGTCCCGTAGTGAAATAATTTCAAGTGGATTTAACGCTGTAAAATTGTGTCTAGTGAAATTGTTGCAGTGGTATCAGCCGGACATCTTTAAGATTTCAAACTTATTTATCTCAAACAACTTTAATCATAAAGAAAATAATTACAATTTTATACCTTTACATTTTTATTTGATATAACTAGCAAAAATATTCGACCTAGACCCAGATTCACTTTCTGAGTTCATTTTGCAATGTTTGTCCGTCCGTCCGTCTGTTTATCCATGTAAACTTTGCAATCAAACTACAGGATATATTTTTTATGAAAATGGGTATGTAACCTTTTATCGACAATAGAACGATCGCTATTAAAATCTCTTAAAATCAGTACATGTTCACACCTATTTCCCCTACAAATGACCGTTATTCGATCGATTTAAATCACCAAAAGATCTCAATTATCATATTGATATCAGCCAAATTGAGTTTGTGTCTGCGTATTATATTCGTTAGTCAGGTATTACATCCATTAATCAGTAACGCAAAAATAAGCGCTATTGGACAATCCTCAGTCATAGCCCCGTATAAAGCTGCTTCCCGATCTTCACTTAAACTTATCAAAAACAGATTTCTAAAATTTGGTTTGCTTATGTTTTCGCAAGACATAAGTGACTATCAAATATCATCGGAACTGCAGGCAAAAATAATAATGAAAATACCAATTAGGTCGACTTAAGGTTAGTTTTGTGAACGCGTGGTATAGAGTATCGCATACGTGGTATAAACTTACTATACTTTTCTTACTTGCTTTTTAATAAAACTATTTTTTTTTTTATAAAAAATTATTTAATGAAATTATTTTTTTTTTATTTTTGCCCGAAATACTATTTTAAATATCTCATATATTCTTTCGCATAAAATACGTGGAAGGTATTTGCAAATCTGTACTTAATTCTCTACGGGGCACTCTAATCCTGTGAAGCATTTCCTGCTCTATATACGGGTACGTAACATTAGCTATTTTCAGATTAAATGCAAAATCTTTTAACTAACACTTTTATTTGATTTATATTTTTTTAAGCAAACGTAGAAACTGTCATGTTTCTATACATGCGCCTTCAGTTAAAAATGTTTACATTGCTTTTATGACATGTATCATAATCAATCAAAAAACCGATTAAATAATTTTTTGTTAGTTAAAATATTTTACGATATTTTTCTGACTTTTAGAAAACCATTAAACAATTATACGTTAAGAAAAATATTGCAAATAATGCCAGCGAAAAAGCGAAAGGTTATTATGAAAAATTGAATATAAAACTTAATATTGGTACTAATGTTAGTTTCAACAATTAAAATGATGTGGCGAGAGTCTTAAAACTATTAACCAATCCTGTCGACCCTACAGGATTTCTTTTCTATCATTAAAATGTAGTAAACATACATTTTTAACAGGGATCATAACGGTTATTAGTGATATCAAAAAAGTTATTTTATGAAAGTTATTTTGTGAGTTTAGCAAAAAAACCATCTGAAGCCATCAGAAAATAAAACTCATTTTATGAAAATTAACACCCAAATAAAAAAAAAAATATTTTATATGTAAAAAATAAAACTCCTCAAAAGAGTTTTATTTAATGACGGCAAAATAAAACTCTTTCTTTAAGAGTTTCATCCTATGTTTTATTTTTGCGTTGAAAAATAACTCTTAACAGTGGAATTGAGATCATTTTTTTAAGATCACCCTAGATTCTGAAAGAGCACTTCATGCTGAGTTTTTGGGTTAAATTTTCCTGGATAATTGTTATTTGCGGTCCCTGATTTTTACTGATAATGAAATTTGGTTTGCTTTTTCAGTAATTTTTTACTAATTTTATTTAATTTTTTTCAGTAAACCGTAAAAATTTACTAGTACTGCAAACTTAATTCATCAGTAAAAATTTATTTTATATCATTAAAATTTTTACTCAAAAGTAAAATCGAATTATTATTTTATTATTATTATTTGTTAGTTTTTATGTATTGTCGATCTTGTGTTGTAATAATAATAATTAGTTATTTATAGTTCGGTTCGAGATCATGTATACATTTTCTAATACTAGAAAAGATAATACTTTTATGCAATGTAAGAGAAATTTGGAAAAAATTGAAGACAGCGCTAGATGGAGTAGCTACTTTCGAACAAAGCGACTTGTTCATCTTCAGCATCCTTCTGCCTATTGCTTCAACTCATGCTTAATCAACTATTTAACTCAACATTAGAAAGAAAAGAACATGAGAAATGTTTTTTTCTTTCTTTTCATACGAGAGTTAGAATGAACAAGCAGAGTTTTTTCCAATTTATAGCTTTCTCTACATTAACATCGCTTTGATCAATTACAAATCTCGTAATGTGAAAAAAGCTCTTTTTGTTTTGCCAAACGTCCCATAGATGGGAACTGTAATGACATGTGAAATCTTAACAGATTTATCACAATTGCATTGGACCGTATGTTTTGTATGTTAGTTTTTATGTATTGTCGATCTTGTGTTGTAATAATAATAATTAGTTATTTATAGTTCGGTTCGAGATCATGTATACATTTTCTAATACTAGAAAAGATAATACTTTTATGCAATGTAAGAGAAATTTGGAAAAAATTGAAGACAGCAAATTTCTCTTACATTGCATAAAAGTATTATCTTTTCTAGTATTAGAAAATGTATACATGATCTCGAACCGAACTATAAATAACTAATTATTATTATTATTATTTTTCATTTTAATCAAAATTTTTTTTAGAAAAAAAAAAAATTACGTGTTTCAATACTTAAAACAAGTCTGTAATCGATGCAAGCTGATATATGTATAACAACTCTGCAATTACTTATTTCTAAGCTGAGAAAATGTATTGCTAACCATTAAAAGGCGCTCAAGCATCAGCTCATTGCCTTTAGGGGGTTACAAATTTAAAGTCAAGATGAAAGTACTGGGCCAGTATTGTAAACTTTCTTTTATATTTTATACGGATATTTTGTATGTGTATGCGTATGAGTATTAAATAAAATAATTCGTATTTATCATACGCTAATTGCAAATCTTCATTTTATATCTAAAGGTCAAAAGCCAATAGTCTAGCAACGTATAGTGTGTGTTAGTCGTGTTTTAAGCGCCTTCACTATTTTGAAGAAAATATTATTTAAAATTTAAATGTGATAATTGGCATTATTGTGAAGTGTTCACCTTGTTTGTTTATGCGGCTTTACAAGTGATTTCCAATTAAAATTGATATTTGTGCATATACCCAAAAACAACGATATCTTTTATTTTATGTAACAATATCAAAATATATTTTGTATACTTGCTTACATATGTTCTTTCATATCTTTTCTATTCGTTGTTAAACTTTTCAATCAAGTGCTTTTCAAACCTTGAACATGTCGCGTGTCTACAATGTGTTACTTTCTGAAAATATAGAATATCGTAGTATTGAACTTTTAACTTCCGTGTTTTACTTCCTAATTTATACCATTATGGAGCATTCGAGTCAAAAATATATATTTACTCGGACTGAATGTATGGTTTCTTGCTGGCCCTGCACTGAAACTTTTCATTTGAGATGTACTGGTGGCCTTAAGCCACGTGATACTGACGCTATGGCTGATACGGGTAAAGACTTTCAACGCATATGTCCATGCTGTATAATTGTTGGTATTGAGTTCTATAACTTTTAGAAAGAATTCTCTTAACGAGTTTAAACAGATCAATAATGATCTTGTTAGTTTACAAGCCAAATGTTCTAATTGTATACTAAGTTCCATAATTTAGTTAAATTTACTGGTAAAATTGCCTGCTTTCTTGGATTAATTAAAAAAAATGAATTATTGTTAAAACTGTTGAAACCACGTTAAACTACATAAAATTCTACATCACCTGTCATTGAAATTAATGTCAAACTTGCTCTGGTGATTTTGTAGTGAAACTTAAAAATCAAACTTCATTGAAATTTTTTGTGCAAAAAAGGCAGAAAAAAATTGTTTGCCCTGTAAAAATGTATTTATTTGAAAAAGTGTTTCAAAAGTAAACAACTTTGCTGTGGAACCATCAAGACCGGGTTATTTTACAAATCTTTCGTTAATACTTGTGTAACAAATTGTGTGCGAATGTGTTTTAGTTTTTGTTATTTACATTGGAAATGAAAGAAAAAACTAGAATTTTTATATTTTAAGTGGACATATAGTTATTTTACGTGTGCATTCGTGTCGCAATTTGTAGTTTATTTTAAAGACGGTACATCTCACTATTATATTGCAAAATTTTCCGATGCATTTTTGCGACTTTTGGAAGTTTTAAAATAAGACATATTTATTTAATTTATGCATTAATTTTTAATTTAAGTTATAGTCTGTAAGGAACTTTTGTATTCTATTAATTGAAATGAAATGAAATGAAATGAAATGAAATGAAATGAAATGAAATGAAATGAAATGAAATGAAATGAAATGAAATGAAATGAAATGAAATGAATTGAAATGAAATGAATTGAAATGAAATGAAATGAAATGAAATGAAATGAAATGAAATGAAATGAAATGAAATGAAATGAAATGAAATGAAATGAAATGAAATGAAATGAAATGAAATGAAATGAAATGAAATGAAATGAAATGAAATGAAATGAAATGAAATGAAATGAAATGAAATGAAATGAAATGAAATGAAATGAAATGAAATGAAATGAAATGAAATGAAATGAAATGAAATGAAATGAAATGAAACGAAATGAAATGAAATGAAATGAAATGAAATGAAATGAAATGAAATGAAATGAAATGAAATGAAATAAAATGAAATAAAATGAAATAAAATAAAATAAAATGAAATGAAATGAAATGAAATGAAATGAAATGATATGAATTTAATTTTAGATAATTCAACGTGATACATTGTTAAAGGCTGGGGGTGGGGTTCTAATAGGTGTACATAGTGAGTTTACCTCAAGTTTGGTTGAATTTTATTATATTTATACTAGGATTGAGTTCATATGTGTGAAAACTATTTCCTACGTTGAAAAGTTAATCAAACATTTATCAACTTATAAGTTTTCACCTTATGGTACGGCTTTTATTCCTTTGTGGCACAATTCATACAATTAGAATCTGAGCTGCTTAGAACAATTTTTTTTACACTAATTTGTGCTACTTCATTTAATATCCTAATAAATCTATGTATTTTATTATCTTGTTGCTGGCAGAACGTTTAGTAATCTTTCATCACCAGCAGTAAGATGAACTATATTTTATTTGATTACTATTGAAGGCGAACTTATTGAAGTGAAAGATTCGATTAGTGGAATTTATCATCAAATGTGGTTAAACAACTGATGTGTCAGTTGTATGCATGGTAAGTAAGCAATACTTAGGCATTTCAAGTTAAAAAAAAATTATGTTAAAAAAAATTAGTTGAAATTTAATTTTGAATTGAGAAAAAAAATTACAAAATTTTATTTAAACAGAAAGGACAGAATGATTTTTATAAGATATGCTTTTTTCTCAAAAGAGTACAAAAATTCAGTTGTTTAGTTTTGAATGTAAGACGTTGACATTCTCAGAACATGGAACCACTCTCGCTATAATTTTAGCCCCTCTTCATTGCTTTATGTAACGGGAAATCTCAATAAAAGACAACTAAATCAGTTATATTCTATAACACTATTCTGCTCTTTGTGAAGTACTTTACATTTTTTGCTGGGACATAGAAAGGTGAGTCTTAACTTTGAATGCTTTTCATAAATGTTCGCAATTTCTAAGTTTTCAGAAAACTTTGTGAGTTGAATGATTTTTTTCGTTATTGCTGAAATCTTTTTTTAACTTTTTGGCAATAAGAAAAACTGTTTAGTTTTGTAAAAATTCTGTAAATTTCTTTCGAATTTTGTAGTAAAATCTAACATGATTTTATGGATTTCCTATATCCCATTTTCTTGTTGTTGTTATAATAAATACCTTTGCATTCTAGGACTTTAACATCCATTTATCATTTTGTGTATTTTACCTGATGTTGTTAATAAATGGGTTTCTTCTTAGAAATTTTATAATTTTGACAGTTTTGTTTGAGAGTGTGTATTTTCTCATCTTTCTGCTACATTATTGGGGTGTGTGTTCGTGTTGATATCCCATGGCACTTCCATGAGCACAGTGTGAGTGAGATTATTATTTCTTATCGTTATTCATTTTTTCTATTTCAATTTTTGAATTTGCTGTCAAAGGCATAAATGGAAACACCGAACAGTAATAAGATTTCGTGACTTGTAGAACGGTTAGGTGAAAAACCATACGAGTATAAAATTAATCAACTTTCTACTTTTTTACCATTTATTAATTTTAGATCCTCACAAATTCCTTAAATTTTAATGACTTTTAACAAATGGGACCACGTAATCACACCGCAATCTAGGCTAATGGAATAAATTATTCAGTAATTGCATTCTCGTTCCGTTTAAATAACTGAGGGAGATTTAATATAAATATTTCACTCTTTTAATAGAGACAATTAAAAATGTGTGTATCCACTTTAGTAAAATAAATGACGTCGAAAAGTTCCCTCAATTATTGCGCACGTTTTTTAAACGTCTGTTGATAGCCATTTGCAAGGAATACTTTATTTTTTTCCTCTTAATTCTATTATTATTTGTAATGTTGGATCACAGCGAAGGGGATTCTCAGTTATTTAATAGCAACACAACTCTGGGTTCGTATTGGAATTCAAAATATATTTAAGATGAAATGTATATTATGAATGTCTTTAACAATTCTTAAAACAAAAAATTATTTAGGTTTATTTTAAAATTAAATTAGAAAATTTATAAACATTTGGGGCTGTAAGCAAAAAAAATAAAGTGTACTTCAAGTAGACCTTATTGTATGTTTTTCATAAAAAATTTTTGATAAAGTCTACTTGAAGTGCACTTTAATTTTTTTTTTTTGCATACGGCCCTTAATATTTCAATGCTAACAGAATGAGTAGTTGCTATTGAAGTTAACGAGATCTTAAGATATTTCAAAGCGGTTTATCGAGCAATAATGCAATGCTAAACACTTCCCACCGTAAGACAATCAACATTCCGACGATGCTCCAATGTGCCAATAGAGATAGGTAACTTCATAATAGACTTTGAAGGTCCTGTCTATATATATGAGCAATATAGCTTTCATTGTCGGATATAGGTGCTGTAAACAGTAAAGAAATCAGATGAGATAAGGTAATTCTTATATTGGTTTAGGAAAGCTAAGCACTTGAAAGCTTCTTTCGACAATTGAAGAATGTACTTATTCTAACGGAAATCACACTGATTGTTTATAGAATAGAGATCATCTTATTCCACAATATCTATACCACAAAGGGATACAGATGATGACTTCACGGCCCGTTTATGGGTCAATAAACAACATTGGGTCTTACAAGCATTTCAATCGACCCTATTCACTTGACTCCATTCACAGATTGTCCATGATCTTGTTTGAGTGCGTCATTCATATATTGTTTCATGCCCCTAATCTGCCTAAGATTTGGACTTTGATCAAAGGAGCATCAATAAAACACATTGATGTCATCTGCCAAAGAGTATATGGGATTGGAAGTTTGACTTAGAAGATCATTAAGAAAAATAAGGAAAGTGAATGAGAGAGAACAGAGCCTTCTGATACCCCTGCGTTTAACTAAAGCTCTTTGGATGAGACCCCAACTAAAACAACAATAGGTATAAAACGATATCTGTGCAAGCTCGATGCAAATCATGAAAAATCATTACCAACACCAGAAGCAATAAGTTTTGACAAGTAAGCCGTGCCACAACTGATCGAATGCCTCGAAAATTTCCAAACCATCGGGGAATAAATTAATCCCAATGTTCCGGAAGAAGTGCCATAATGCCATCCGTAGAGCGACTTTTACGAAAGTTATACTGTCCCTAGTTAAGCAATAAATTGACCTCTCGATAGTTCAAAAGAAGATAATTCATCATGGTCTCCATTACGTTTTAAAGCGCAAAGCAAATTGCAATCGAGTAGTAATTTTCAGGGTTTTTTGGGTTTATAGAACATTGGCAATTTTCCAACACGAGTGAAAGGTACTCCTACGATACGAAGAGCTAAAAAGGTTTGCCCAGGGATGCAGTAATGCTGAAGAATATAGTTTTGAGATGCCATCCAGTCTCGGCTACTTTTTTACATTGAGCTTTGCAAGAACCACTTTACAGCACGAACTCGAAATAAAAAATTAGGCATAGTCTACGGTAGTTTTGCAAGTTCCGCAGTAGTTGATGACTTTCCAGCAAGAAAGTACTACTTACGAACTAATCAGCCAAAAGGTTGGCTTTATCAATTTATCAACCTAGTCAGTGAATATTAGATCCCGTTTATATGAGTTGGAACGGAAGAACTAGCATTATCCTTTACTCTTTCATTGAATGAGCAGAAAGATATTTAGTAGATCAGTACTGGTATCTTTGTTGATATGCCCAATTTCTAAAAATTTCCTCTCTTGATCGGTTAAACCAACCGAACAATGTCTTGGTTGAGCCGGAATTAAGTTCGTAGGAATGAATTTTTCCATTTCAAATAAAACCCAATTTTACCATGTTCACATTGACATCGATGTTATCGTCATCGAAGCGAAATTTCCAATTAAAATGTCGATCAAAATCGTCGAGTTTAGCCCAACGAGCCTTTGTTTCGTAAACTGCCCTCTACACAAATTTCTTAGTGACGCAAAAATACTTGCGACTGTTGCATTGGTATGCCAAACAAATGAATTAATGTCAGTCTATATTTTGATTAAGCTACTTCTTAAAATATTCCTTCTAGGCTACGGTATAATAAGCATATGCCATAAAAATTGTCACTTCAAAATTCTAGCATTGATAGAAAACAAACCCCTCCTGAAGTGCTTTTAAGTCGGTTTTTGTTTCTGCCTACAATTAGAATTTATAATTTAAATTTTTATATACAGAGCCATGTTTCCGGCCTGCGATGTACCAAGAAAACAGAAATACTGTTCTCACAAATTCGCAGTGTGCCTTATAAAGCGTTTACAGTTTTCCTTCTTATTTGTAGCAGCTTTACTTGAAGAACAATCGCTATTTTGCAGCCGCCCCTCAGGAGGTACAGTCGCTGTTACCTATTGGTCCGTTTTACAAGAATCATACAAATCTTAAAAGATTAGGGGGCTCCTTGGGGTGGGTCCGGAAAGTATAGATCCCAAAAGACAAAAAGGTTCGGCCTTAGATAAATCCGTCCGATACTCCCTATTGATTCAGTAAACAGCAATAACTGATTTCAGCTTCGGATTTAGCGACCTCGAAGAGACTAAATCCGTCCTACAGCCCTACTGAACTTTCATTATTTCGAAAATTGTTGTACAGAGTTATTCTTATATTTATAACTGTTTATTGTTATTAATTGGACACCACATATGTTATGTAGCTCATTCGTCCGAATGCAAAGACTATGCCCTGAAGACGCGAATATTGTGAATTCCTTTAACCACAATTTTTATCTAAAAATTACGACTTGCTCCATAAAGGATTAATATTTGCAATTTTATCCGATTATTTGTGAAATCATATAGCATGATTTTATGTCACATAGTTAAAGTATTTCACTTAACAAATCATTTTTGACATACAGCTATTTAGTTACACGTCTTTGATATTAATGTAAGTATGTGTATTTCTTACTTTGTTCTATACACAAATTGTCATCGAAGAATTACTGTGAAATGGATACCGAGACAAATGGTATTGTCGCTTTAATTTGCTTAGCAGTTCATAGGAATTTCTGTTTAGAAACTCATAACTGTGTTCTGAGTATTTAAATTTATCGTTGTAAATGTTCGCTATTATTATTTTGTTGGGACGATATGATTTACAATAACAATACTGCTATGCATATGTAAAACAAAATTAATAATAAAATAACTGTTAATTTATTAAATCCTTCTACATCAGCATTATTGTAGTCTTCTGCAAATGAACTTATTTTAATGATAAAGGCAATTTGTTTTCAATAATGAAATCATAACCTCAATTAAGTTTCTTTGCTAATTTCTTAAATTGAATAAGACTACTAGCTACAGTTATAGAATGAATTCGAGTCGAAGCAATTTTCGTAGAAGTTTCACCTTTTGCTTTTACCTTTGTAATCAATACTCTTATAGAGGATAAAATTTCTATTTCAAAGGTTAGGAGCAATTGAATAAATGTTTTAACAACAAGTTTATTGTTGATCTAAAAAAAATATATTTTATGTAAGTATATATTTGTATTTGTTCTATGCTGTCAATTTATATCCAATTTTTTTATATTTAGTGGCATTAGTCAAACAAATGGGCTCGTAAATAAGCACATCCTGTTTCCTGAACAATGGAAATATTAATACAAATCAAATTCATAAAAACAAATATTATTTTTCTGGATTTATAAATTTTGACAATAAAGTAGCTTAAATGAGTAAATCAATTACAGAATTCTATCAGCTGTACTTCCTAATAACTTAAATGTGATACTGATATAAGAAATAAATAAAGTCACTCATAAATTATTGTAATATTTTATATTAATTGTCTTCAGGATACTAAGAGTGTTCTAGCTACCAAAAAAGTGCTGTTAATGTTTGAACGAGTTCTTAGAAGCAATTTGAACTACAACATCATAATCAGTTTAGTGACATCAAAAATTTGCTTAAAATAAAATTCCTAGATGTAGCGCTACTCAATTCCTATAAGGGGGGGTGAGGTTTAAAAAGCTTAAAAAAGTCGTATTTTATTAATTCTTTTTTGAAGATACGAATAACGTTGGATTACTTATTTCATATACACGTTATGGCATAGCACTTAAAGAAGCTTTGAAAAAATTTTCAATTAAACATTTTAGTAAATAAGTCCGTGACAACGGTTCTCCGGAGGCGTTGTTGTTTTGCGGTGAACAATACAACTCGTTACCAGATCGTGTGAAATAAAAAATCGAAATGCGTTTAAAAAGGAGACATGTTTAAAAAATGAGGAAGAAAATGGAAAATTAAAAAAGCTCTTCGTGGTTACCTGATGATTTATGTGTAGATAATGTATGTAAAATTTCGAAAGAATCGGTCAAGAAGATTTTGAGTTATGATGTTCATGGACTTGGAACATTTATTTGCGAGAAAATCGGTTTAAAGTTTTTTGAAAACGGATCTACATACTATATACCATATGAGGCCGGTCGCTGAAAACGCTGTATCTTCTGAAGTTTTGCTCTGATGTACTTAAAATTTTTATATAACACTCTCTATATGTTATACTTTCAGAAAGATAAATGCAAAGAAATAGCTTTAAAACCTACCACCCCCTAAGGAAGTGCAAACACAAATGCACCTACACAAAAAAGAAAAAAATATTTCATATTTCATCATACATGTAAACTGAAAAAAGAGAACTACATTTTTTGCAAAGTTATCTATAAATCCAAAAAAGAAAAAATAAAAAATAAGCGCGTATCTTCCATGATAATTTCAATAAATTATTCAAATTAAAATCTTAAATATACCCATTTACGTACTTCATGTTTGTCTAAATTTTTTTTAAAGCAAATTATGCAAAAATTAATATTATGAGTGAAAAAAAAATTATTTTTCCACCTCTCTCTAAAATTACAATGTAATTTAATTATGCAAAGTTACAACAATTTAAATTTTAAACTCAATATTGGACAACAACAAAATCCACATTGAAGATCTCTTTTTTCTCAAATATTTATTTACTCTTAACAATACAAAACAATTTTGAGATGAAAAACAAAACAGACAAACGGATAAGTTTAGTTTGATGGAAGAAGTATGTATGCATATCGGACGACGTTAAGTGCGAAAAATAAAAATGTTTAAAATTTCAGTCATTACTTTTTTTGCAGAATTTTTTCATTGACCAACAATGGGAATTTAAAGAAGAATTTGAATAGATATTAGTTTTTTTTTATGCATTTTTTTCGCTCAACTTATTCCATATGGAACACGAAATCTGCATAGTGCTATTGTCGTTAGTTGTGTTGCCAATTTTGACAACTTATTGTAATTTCCACGATTTTTCAATTTGTTAAAATGATTTGTTAAATTTGTTAAAATGATGATTGAAGATTTAAAATTTTCAGTAGTATAAAAATTACGATTTCAAGGGTTAACAATTAATGGGTTGTTTATCGAAAATTGATGGTTTTTGTTCAGTGTAAATGAAAATTACAAAATATGTATAGATTTAATTCTGGGTCAAGTCGTTTCAAAACGGAAATACCTTGAACAGCATCACTATTTAAGATTTAAGTTTTAATTACGGCGATACTTTAAAACTATATTATATGTTACAGCTATAGATACATGTAAATAAAGTTATTTAGTTGATGCTGTGTTAAATTTTATTCGTTGAAATTTCACCACTAATACATTTTTATATATAGAAATAACCAATGCTGTAATAATATTCGTAATACCAATGATATAAATAAATTTTATTGTTTCCTTTTGTAATAGTTTTTCGAGTTTTATAAGCGGTAAAATTTTCTTGACAATTTCTTGTTTTAAAAATGACGACTTTGGCGTGGTAGCATCCAAAATTGTCGATTTTCAGAAGATTTTATTAGCAGCACTGGTCGGTAACATAGAAGAGAGAAAATTGTGTGTGGGTTTGTATACAATGAGAGAGATTAAATTTTGTTTGTGTATTTCGCATAGCTTTGTAGGGAGTGCTAAGTGTATTATTTCAGCGTTACAGAATCAGTCAGTCAGTGAGTCTGGGATCAGCGTGAATATATTTAAGATTGTAGTTTATTGGAGTGGGAGCTTTCTTAAAATTGTGGATATGTGTTTATTGTAAGGAGATTGTTGTAGCTCATTACAATTGTTGGTAAAACCATATGTATTCCATTGAAGTATATGAAAAATAAAAATCATTTTTTCTTTTGGTTTTGGATCGTAGATTTTGGTCTTGGTTAGGTGATGAACAATACTGTTATTCACCTGTTCAACATTATGCATTTTTGGTATGTTTGCTAGCATCGCCATTGGCCTTTCGTATGTGTCTTCTGGTTCTTTTAGAAATAAGATTTTAGGGGAAGTTTTGCTGCCGGCGATATTATTTTGTGGGAATGTAGTGTTAGATAGTTATACATCTGACATAACATCGAAGTGTTGGATTAGTTCACGTGTTATCGTTGTTGTTTTATGTCGAGCCATGTTATGCGGTTTATCATGAGAAGAGTGGGTGAAATTAGGGGATACTGTGTTGCTGATTGAGTGTTGTTGTGGGATGTGTACAGATGATTGATTGTTGGTACTTATTATTACTGATGAGTATCATGGAGCAGCAGAGTGGTGATGGTCATTATACATATTTATTTGTAGCAGTTTTTCTGTTAATTTTTTCTAATGTGATGATTGCTTTTTGAATTTAAAAATATATAAATTTAGATGAAAATTTTAATAATAACTAAAACTCTGTATATTGTGTGATAGTAATAGGTTAAGCAATAGTTTCAATTAAATTTTATAAAAAAAATATGAATTTAAAAATATCGGGCATATTCTAGCATTAGTAGGATGATTAATAATGGTAAAATAAAGACTACACCATGCGCATGTTTTCCCGTTATATGACGTAGTAGTTCCTTCGCAAGGGTTATCAATTCTGTTTGTATGTTTCATGTCATAGTTGGCCACTTTGTGAAAACATAAACAAGTCTAGAGAAAATCCGGCCTACTCATGGGTTAACCGCATTCGTGAATGTGGGCTAAATAAACCATCAAGTTTATAAATGGAAATGCTGAAATCGTGTGATGTCATATTTTTAAAAACAGATGTCGAGAAAGTGTTGCCCACTAGCGGATATTTACAAGAACATTTATTAGAAGCAAAGGATAATGAAGCAAATGAAGAAGTGAAAAACTTTCTTCGATGTAAAATGTACTTTAGAATAAGGTTACTAAATGCCGAAGTTGCTCAAAATATCAATAAACAAAATATGAATTTTAAAAAAAATAACAACGTAGTAACCTTAATCTAAAGCACAGAACAATGGCTTTAAAAATTTGTTCAAATAAAAAATAAATAAAAAAAATAAAATTATTTTTAAAAATAAAATCTTTTTGTTAACAAATAATTTGAGGTGAGAGAAATAAATTGTCCCACTGTTATAACTGTTTAAGGGCTGGAAATTATCTTCAATATATTTACGCTGATGCCTCACTCACTGACGGACTGATTCTGTAACGCTGAAATAATACACATATCAATCCCTACAAAGCTATGCGAAATACACACACAAAATTTCATCTTTCTCATTTTGTACAAACCCACACACAATTTTCTCTCTTCTATGTTACCGACCAGTGCTGCTAATAAAATCTTCTGAAAATCGACAATTTTAGAAACTAAATCGCCAAAATCGTCATTTTTAAAACAAGAAATTGTCAAGAAAATAAAAATAAAATTCGACAAAATATTACAAAGGAAACAATAAAATTTATTTATATAATTCATTTTACGAATATTATTACAGCATTGGTTATTTCTATATTAAAAATGCATTAGCGGTGAAAATTCAACGACAAAAATTTAACACAGCAATCAACTAAATAATTTTATTGACATGGATCTATAGCTGAAACATATAAAATAGGTTTAAAGTATCGCCGTAATTAAAACTTAAATCTTAAATGGAGATGCTATTCAAGGTATTTCCGTTTTGAAACGACTTGACCCAGAATTAAATCTATACATATTTTGTAATTTCCATTTACACTGAACAAAAACTATCAATTTTCATATATCATTTTGTTCGTCTCGTCATAAGGAATCGATGGATATATTATTCGGCAGAATTTTGAAGTGAAAAACGATATTTGCTATACAATTTCGGGAATTTGTTGTGACAAATTGGGGAAGAAAATGGAGTTAAAAAAACCTTCGTGGTTACCTGATGATTTATGTGTAGATATAGTGTCTAAAATTTCAAAAGAATCGGTCAAGAAGATTTTAAGTTATGATGTTCACGGACTTCGAACATTTATTTGCGAGAAAATCGGTTTAAAGTTTTTTAAAAACGGATACTATATACCATATGAGGCCGGTCGCTGAAAACGCTGTATCTTCTGAAATTTTGCTCTGATGTACTTAAAATTTTGATATAACACTCTGGATATGTTATACTTTCAGAAAGATAAATGCAAAAAAAAGCTTTAAAACCTACCACCCCCTAAGGAAGTGCAAACACAAATGCACCTACACAAAAGAGAAAAAAAAATTTCATATTTCATCAAATTACTTAGAAAAAGTTTATTTCCCGAGAGAAAGTCATGGTCATTTAAATTTCAACATAACATAACTGATTTAAAGTGCCGTCTATCGGTATCAAATCTTCAAATTTCCAGAAATTAATAGACACCCCAAAAACATCACCATGCCACCTCCAAATCGGTTAATTGTATTCCTTTGGTATTGCCGTAGATGCATGAAGTGGTTACCAAACGAACCCTGGAATTGAAATACATACTTATCTGTCCAAAGTGTTGAACCATATTCAGCCTAAAATTTAAGCCGAAATTAATCTTTTCTCTTTATTTATTAAAATAAGTTTTTGTCACTTTTGCTTCACCTCCCGGGGAGAATTTATTTTTAATTTTGGTTCTACAAGAACAAAACTTGAGTAGATCTCAACACAATACTCCAATTTGCAATCTTATATGTTTTCGAATTTTTTGTTTATGAATTTTTTGTATCAATTATTAATTATTCTATTAAATCGAAGATTTAAAGCCATTTACCCAGAAATAAAAATTGGATAGGGAGTTAGCCCACCCGATAACAAAGCACTTTATAACGAAACTGTATATGCATGCAGATTCTTCCTTATTACTATTTTTACTTTCAAAGCATTATTCTGAGAAACAAAAATTTTTCGTTTTATTTTTTATGTTTTTGTTATTGAAATTATATTTTTTGAGGTTAAGATGATTTTATATTTTGATAGATTACCATCTGAAAAGAAAAAAGGAGTATTTTTATTTAAAAGAGGGGAAAAACACTAGACTAAAAATCTTAGACATGTTGTCAATTTTTTTCTCATCAATATTGAATACGAATCGACATTTGCTTGTATTTCTTCGATACTGAATTTGCGAAGTTAAAATCAACAAAATTGTTATGAAAAATTAAGCAATGTCAGAAATTCGTTCCAACCTAAGACACGAATTTAAGTGTTGGCCTTTGTTCCCATTTGAAGGAAATTTGTTCGATTTTAAGTATACTCATTTTCAAACCAACGATTGTACAAATGTACTAAATAAATACGAACAAAATTGGCGTTGCAGATTAAAAAGTATTACATATAAAATATTATAATTATATTAAATATTAGTTATTCAATTCAATTCTACCTCTACGTATAATATAATTAATAACACAGCATAACACATGCATTAATAAAAACAAGTAAGAAAATTATAGTCGGTCTAGACCGACTATACGATACCCTATACCATGCTTTTAGAGACCCAATCTCTCAGGCCCAACAAACTGGATATAGAAAATAAGCATAAATGAAATTTGAGTGGGATTTTTATAAATTTTTTTGGCTGCAGATATGAAAAAGTTCATATCGGATGATATATCTATATGGGGACTAGGCCCAAAAATGGACCGATCCTGCCCATGTTTGGTAAAGTCTTTTGCAAAAATATAAACAAACAAAATTTGAGAAGAATCAGTGAAATATTTTTGTTTTTTGATAGATTTAGGTGAAGATGGGGAAGCAGCTCTATATGGGGCCTATGACTAAGAGTTGTCCCATAGGTATCATTTGTGGACTACTGATTAAAGGATGTAATAAACACATGCAAACCCAATTTGACTAAGATTTATATGATTATTTGGATCTTATGGCAATTTATGTTGATTTCATAGGGGTCATTTGTATGGGGACTAGATCTGAACATGGACCGATTTTCACCAATTTCAACAGCGTTCATCCTATGGCCGATAGAAGCTTATATACCGAACTGCATCAAAGTATATTCATATTTGCGACCTGCAGTTTGATAACAAGCTTTACATGGACACACAGACGGACGGACGGACGGATATCGTTAAATCGAATCAGATAGTTATTCTGATTCGATCGGTATGATAAAAGATGGGTCTATGTCAAATATTTTTGGTAGTTACAAACAGCAGCACAAAGTCATTATACCCACACCACATAGTGATATATGGTATAAAAACCACACACACTGGCGACACTATCCGCACCATGGTGTGGTACCAACTTTGAAGTACTCATTCATACCGATACATGCATCGAATCTCTATTATGTAGATAACAATGTAAGCACATCAATTATCATTCTGAACCAAATTATGTATTAAATTGGATAAGTATACAGAGTAGATCCGGATAGAGTCAGCCTTTTTCTGGCAAGATACCATGTACGATCACTTTAGATTCCAGCAGAAATTCCATACACCCGTTTTAAAACGACGACCGATGCCGGATGTAACCGATAAATTTATACAAGCGCCTCGGCTGTCTGTTCTCGCTAATCGAGCAGCCTCGGCTCTCTTATTCATCTATATTTTCAGGCAACGTCGCGGTGCCACGACAACCATCACGCTAATTCAGCATCCCAGTACCATACGCTGCTGATATCACCGACATCAAAACTTCTTTCAGAGGTCTCAACCTGCTATGCGGTATTGAATAGCCTGTCCACATACACTTCAACGTCCTCGAACTACAGATATTACCACCACTTTCCAATTCGACCAACCGAGACGAAGAATTACTGCCGGTGATGTTATTATCTTAAAACTTATATAAAAATAAGTTATACAGAAGATATTAATGATTTTTCTCAAATTTGGTTTGTATATATTTTTTCGAAATATAAGTGACTTTACCAAATATGGTCAACATCGGTCCATTTTACGACCTAGTCCCCATATAAATATAGCACCCGATATGAACTTTTACATATTTGCGGCAAAAAAAAATTAATAACAATGCCACTCAAATTTGGTTTATGCTTATTTTCTATATGCAATTAGTTGGGCCTACGAGATAAGGTCTCTAAACACATGGTATAGGGTATCGTATGGTCGGTCTAGACCGACAATAATTTTCTTAATTGTTTTAATTTAGAGTTCTTAATTAGCTGTTATACTTCTATATTGTTATATATGTGATTGCATGTATACTTTTTAGTTGTTGAATTAGTTTATATTGTGAAATTTTTAACGTTGTTATATTTGAGGGTTGTTGAATTAGCTGCAATAATCTTTACAACAATACACTCCTACCTCATACCGCTTTTGTCTTACTCTCTTTTTATGATTGTATTGTGAAATAGATTTTTACCCCCCTGAGCGTATAGTTGTTTACATATCAAGATTTCAAAAACTTATATATATCGGGAATCTGTAAGAGCTTCGCAACAAACTTTATAAAAAATGTAATAAATATTTACATTTAATAATACAAAATGTATTATTTACTCACCAAGAACAATACAAAACTCCTTTTACATGCCATATGCCTATGAAATGGAAATTTTTAACATTTTAAGAAATCTTAATGCCCGAAAAAAGTATCAGACCAAAAATCTTAAAACTAATTCAAATTTGATGATTCCATTTATCAAATATGATAATGAATACTAGCACTTACCAAAAATGGTACGAAAAACGATTTTAATAATTATCCCCCCATTCGGATATTACCAATGAGCGAGAAAATTATATATATATATATATGTTTTAGGAATATGCAATAAATGGTTTAAGAGTTATTTAATACTAAGAAGGTATCGGGTGAAAGTATCTAATGTGGTAAGCGAAGAAATTACAACAATTTGTGGAATTGTTCAAGGATCTAAATTACGACCAATACTTTACCTTATATATACAATTTATTTAATTAAAGAAATAACGCATAGCGAAACGTTGTTTATAGCACACAAAAACTTTGATGATGCAATAATAATAATGCAGAAGCAGTTAGCTATAGCAATAAAAAGGTGCCATGATCATGATTTAATAATAAATCCATCGAAAAAGAAGCTGATGCTTATCAAGACTCCAAAATACTTATACTCAAACATAAAGTTAAAACAGCACAGTATAGATTGCCTACATAACAAAAAAAACTGATGACTTCAATTACGATAACGACATGTGTTCTACTAGTAATGAGGTAGTGAGCTCGTATAAATATCTTTGAGTGCTGGTTGACCACAACTTCAAATGGAATCTACAATATGGTAATAAGACAAGTATACTTTCGTTAGTAGAATCGAATATTCGTCACGGTATAGCGGCGTGGTGACACTCAACTTTTTGCAAGAAGTTTCAGAAGTCACAGAATCAGTTACTAAAAATCTTACAGAAAAGAGATATGTTACAGCAACAAGTAGCAGTATATTAACAATCAATAATACAACAAACAGTAATAAAATCATATAATCACAATGCAATACCAAACAGCATTAGTACTCAACAAAATGCTCATCAGGAAGCAGTGGCAGCATATACTCAACGTCAAAAATACGTATTGTTCCACCACTGCCATCAAGTTATATACGGACTCCAGATTTTTTTACACAATAAACCACAATTACCAAACAAGAATGAACACAGAAGGAAGATACAAAGTTCCAAAATTCTACAATTAGTACGGGAAGAACACTCTTGCAATTATATTGTCAACAATTTTTTATAGAATGCCAACCGAAATCATAAGCACAACAAATATCGTAAATTATATTAAATTTAAATAATTTTTGAAGAATTTTAAATAAGCAGACAAGCCTCAAATGGCTTCACAAGGGTTTCAGAATTCAAATGAATTGTTATTTTAAAGAAAAATCAAATAAATAAAATAAAAAAAATATATCGGCTACGATTGTTATTAGAATCAATAATATCAATGACGATATAACAACCATTTATATACTTAAATCCTACATCATTTACATGACAAATAAAATACATCTCTATAATACAAATTTAATTGGATTATAGATATCACTTTCAACTGTTGCCATCTCTCTGATTTTAATGTATATGTATTGCAATGTGATACACGTATAAAACAAATACACTCGTATTTAAAAACGTAACCAGACACGTTTCTTGTTGTATTATTCGTCGTTTGATGCTCGTCATTGTAACAAACGAGTTCACGTGATCAGAGTTAATGGGCATGTTTGTGTCGAAATTTCAAATAATAATTTGTGTGTGTGCCTATGTGTGTGCGTGTGTGTGTGTAAAAATTAGGTATTAACTCAGCTTGGCCAAATTTATTTCAAATAAATTAAAAGCATACCAATTACGAGCTTTAAAGAATATTTCACCTCCATAAATTATTATTTAAATTTTTTGCAATTACAATTGCAATTTTGGCTAATTGCTGCAACTTCTTGGGAAGAAGCCAGTTACAGAGAATGATAATTCATATTAATATTCATTTAAAATTATGATAAAATTAACGTTAATGAAATAAATATGAATATTATATTTTATTTTTATATAAGGAAGGCATATTCGAATTCCTTAAACTATTAACAGGGAGCTTATTTTTATACCCTATACCACTATGTGGTTTGGGTATAATGACTTTGTGCTGCTGTTTGTAACAACCAAAAATAATCGTCCTAGACCCATCTTTAATTATACCGATCGACTCAGAATCACTTTTTAAGTCGAAATAGCCATGTCCGTCCGTCCGTCCGTCAGTCTGTGTGTCCATGTAAAGCTTGTAATCAAACTACAGGTCGCAAATATGAATATATTTTGATGAAATTTGACATATAAGCTTCCATCAGTCATGGGATGAACGGTATTGAAATTGATGGGAATCGGTCCATGTTCAGACCTAGCCCCCATACAAATGACCCCCATGAAATCGACATAAATTGCCATAAGTTCCAAATTATCATATAGATCTCAGTCAAATTGGGTTTGTATGTGTTTATTACATCCAATAATCAGTAGTTCTACCTATAGGAAAAATCTTAGTCATAGGCCCCATATAGAGCTGCTTCCCGATCTTCACTTAAATCTATCGAAAAACAAAAATATTGCACAGATTTTTCTCAAATTTGGTTTGTATATATTTTTTCAAAGTGTAAGTAACTATACCAAATATGGTCAGGATCGGTCCATTTTTCGACCTAGTCCCCATATAAATATACTATCCGATATGAACTTTTTCATATCTGCAGCGAAAAAAATTAATAAAAATGCCACCCAAATTTGGTTTATGCTTATTTGCTATATCCAATTAGTTGGACCGAAGAGATAGGGTCTCTTAACCATGGTATAGGGTATCGTATAGTTGGGCTAGACCGACTATAATTTTCCTACTTGTTAATAATGTAAACTAACATTACGTTTTTTTTTATATCTGAAATGTTAGCAGATCTTGAAAAAGAAACTAATAAATACTACTAAAAATTTAAGCAAATAATTATCTTTGTATAACACATCACTTGAATGCAAAACAATAAAAAAAATATATATATAAATAGACTTAATACTGCGTACAATCAAATAAGAACTTCATTACTATGATGAGTGCCTACTTACCTATGTGTAGAACATTTCATTTCAAATAAATTAATACAAAACATAATAAGGTTGTCTGTATTATTATGACAAATATTTGTCAGTTGAAAAACTACACATAAATATGTACAAATACTGACATGTTACTATGTCAGAAATTTTATTTCAACCTGTAATTTTATCCAAATTGCTCTGTATTGCAAATTGTCTTTAAAACAACAAAAAGATAATAATTGTGACAACTCATCGTTATAAAGGACAATGTCTCAGAATCATTAAAAAATGCGTATTAAATACATATTTTATATGCTCCACTTGAAGAGCTTTACACAATAAGATAATAAGAAACCTTTGTAATTTTATTTAAATTATGATTTCAAGGGTTCACAATCAATGGGTTGTTTATCGAAAATTGATAGTTTTTGTTCAGTGTAAATGGAAATTACAAAATATATATAGATCTAATTTTGGGTCAAGTCGTTTCAAAACGGAAATACCTTGAATAGCATCTCTATTTAAGATTTAAGTTTTAATTACGCCGATACTTTAAACCTATTTTATATGTTTCAGCTATAGATCCATGTCAATAAAATTATTTAGTTGATTGCTGTGTTAATTTTTTTTTTTTTTGTTGAAATTTCACCACTAATACATTTTTATATATAGAAATAACCAATGATGTAATAATATTCGTAATATAAATGATATAAATAAATTTTATTGTTTCCTTTTGTAATATTTTTTCGAGTTTTATTTTTAATTATACGATTTTGGCGATTTAGTTTCCAAAATTGTCGATTTTCAGAATATTTTATTAGCAGCACTGGTCGGTAACATAGAAGATAGAAAATTGTGTGTGGGTTTGTAAAAAATGAGAAAGATTAAACTTTGTTTGTGTATTTCGCATAGATTTGTAGGGAGTGCTATGTGTATTATTTCAGCATTACAGAATCAGTCAGTCAGTCAGTGAGTCAGGGATCAGCGTAAATATATTTAAGAAGAAGATGACTTTCTCTCAGAATCCCTACATTTTTTATATGCTCCACTTGAAGGACATAACAGAAGAACAAATGAAAAATAAAATACAAATACAAATATAAAATATCGCATTCGTAACATTTCTCGTAGACTATAAACGTGTTTTTAAGAAATCATACGGGTGCCACGATGAAGTCAAAATTTCATACCTTATGCCTGTTATCGTTTCTATATTACGGGAGATTAAAAATAAAGTCCCCGTTTTCCTCCCATGTATAGTGCGCTCTTGTTAGTTTTTTTTTCCAGTGCATCAAAAGTACGTTGAAAAATTGGTAAATAGAAAACGGTGACAACTTTTCGTTTTTGTAGTTTGATTCTGAAATTTATTGGAATTTTTGAAAATTCAATTGATATTTTTTGAAATAAATTTGCTAGTTTTTGAAAATCAATTGATGTTTTCTGAAATGCATTTGCTAATTTCTGAAAATCAAGTGATGTTTTCTGAAATACATTTGCTAATTTCTAAAAATCAAGTGATGTTTTCTGAAACAAAATTGGAAAAGGTGTAGTAGATCTAATAAAAGATTGTATATTGCAAACAAAGAAGTTATTGCGCAGTGCAATAGATAAATACAACAGAAATATAAATTCAATATTCTGCAACTACAAAAAGTGTATATAACTTGTTGATAAATAAATTACCAGTACTTAATAATAAATTAAATTTCTATTGCGTTTCATTTTTATTTACATTGAAGTTTAAATCATCATTTCATCACAAAAATTAAATGATGATGGCGTTTTTGAAAAGTTTTTGCATAAATAATATAGGCCACACTAAGACCTTAAAGTGTAGCAAATTTGATGGATTCCTCATGAAAAAATCTACACAAATGCGTATAATTTTTAACATCTGATATGGTATAATTTACTTACAATTACAGAATCATTTATACCAACAAACTTTATTAAAGATTTCTCATACCATATATCTGTTACACCGCACAGTGGACCATTTCACGAGAAGGCTGTCAAAAATCCATAACATTTGATTGGATTGGAATTTTGATATGTGGTTTTTTTCCTTGGCAGGTGGGTCCTTAGCCTGAATTTTTGCTATAAAACGTAAATATCATAAAAAAATATCATTAAAATATCATTGAAAAAAAATTATAGGTTTAAAATACATTTTAATTTTTAGTTGAATTTTAGTACAAAAGCGAAGTGTTAAAATGTTAAAACCATTTTTTTGTATATAAGGGGTGTCCCAACAAGAACGCAATTTTTAAATCTTGCAACATTCGAAGTGTCATTGTTTGACATTTGAACAATTGTTATTGTTTGCTAGTAAAAGGTACGAAGTTAGTAAAAATGGAGCGCTACACGAATGAACAACGCATTCTCATTGTGAAATTGTTTTACCAAAATGGTGAAAGTTTTGCGGCTATAGTTCGCAAATTGCGATCAATTTGGGGTCACAATAATGCTCCAAAAGAGTCAACTGTAAAGAGATTAATGGATACATTTGCCGAAACTGGGTCTGTTAGTTAGTTAGTTAGTGCATCCTCAACGTGTCACTGTGTGGTGTGGTTTTTGGGCTGGAGGAATCATTGGACCTTTTTTTATGAAAATGAGGCAGGTCAAGCGCAAACAATCAATGGTGTTCGGTATCGTGAAATGATAACCAGTTTTTTCTTGCCTCGAATTGAAGAAATGAATGTGGAGGGCATGTGGTTCCAACAAGATGGCGCCACATGTCATACAGCCAGAGAAACAATTCAATTGCTGCATCAGTCATTTCCCGGTCGTGTTATTTCGCGTTTTGGAGATCAGAATTGGCCGCCTAGATCGTGCGATTTAACGCCATTATATTTTTTTCTTTGGGGTTTTTTGAAGTCGATGGTTTACGCGAATAAGCCGACGACGACTAAAGCCTTAAAAGAGGAAATTGGACGCTGCATTAATGAAATACCGCAGCATTTATGCAAAACGGTCATTGAAAATTTCATTAAAAGATTGCGTGCATGCCAGCAAAGCCGCGGCGGCCATCTGCACGATATATTGTTCCATACATAACCTCATTCTGTCTACTTTACGATATAATAAAGTTTCACGATTTTTTTAAAATATCTGTGTTTTATTTAAAATTTAAAAATTGCGTTCTTGTTGGGACACCCTTTATATATCTTATTTTTTCAGTTAGTTTTACTACTAATACTTTTTAAGAACTATGTAAGTTAAATTTTGTCAGAAAATTCCAAACTTTGGTCCCCATAAACTTTTTAGTCCTAATGTTCACAAGCGTCAAAGGTTGGCTTTTTTTAAAGAGCCCGAGTTAAAATAAAGTTTATTAAGCAGCGAACGTAAAAGTTACCTGATATTGGTTCGAGATAAAGAAGTTTCAATGATAAAGTCGTATGTTTTTACCTTACTTTTAAATATTTTATTTTAGATATTTCTGTAACAATTTTTATTGTAAATTTAATACATAAACTTTTAAATCAAGAAAAATTGCCAATTATATAATAATCTAACCCAAAAAAACAAAGTAAAACTCTTTCTTTCCATATGCATATGAACTTTAAATCTGTCCGTGACTGTGCGTGACTGTGTGTGACTATCTTAAAATTAATTTTTGGCCACAACAAGTCTATGAACAAAGTTTCAGATCCATCAGATGAGGGGAAGTGAGGTTTTAATCTATCCGTGACTGTACGTGACTGCGCGTGACTATGTCAAAGTTGATCTTTCTTTACAGCAATTATATCGATCAGGTTTCAGATCGGTCGGATGAGAGTAAATGACATTTAGATCACTCCGTGAATGTGCGTGACTAAGTCAAAGTTAATCTTTTTTCGCAGCAAGTGTATGGACAAAGTTTCAGATCAATCGGATAAGGGGAAAAGATATTTAGATCACTCTGATCACTGTGCGTGACCATGCGTGACTAAGTCAGACTTAATCTTTTTTTTCACAGCAAGTGTCGACTGGATGAGGGGAAATGACATTTAGACACTCCGTGACTGTGCGTGGCCACGCGTGGGTATGCCTCACTAAGTGAAAGTTAATCTCTTTTTCACAGCATATGTATGGCCCAAGTTTGAGATTGATCGGATGAGGGGAAATGACATTTAGATCAATCCGTGACGTGACCATGCGTGACTGTGCGTGACTACCGCAAAATTAATCTGTAGTCACGACAAGACAATGGGCCAAGTTTCAAATCAATTGGATAAGGGGGAAAGGGGTCCACTCATGGCAGACAGTCAGATAGTATGAGTTAAAAGAAAGAGTTTAAAAAGAGTATAACTTATTGGTAGTGTACTGAAAAACTACTTTAAATCAAACAACTTTAGAAAAAAATTTCTTCTAAATAGCCCTGATTTTCATGTTCTAGAAGTTGTTTAGCTTCTTCGTCTAATTCAATAGAGGTAGTTTTCCATTTTTGTCGAATGTTGGACATATATGGATCTAAAGTGCTCCACAAAATAGTGATAAGGTGTTCATTAGTGCAACATCTGAATATTTTTCTTGTGTTTTGATAGCGAAAGAATCTGTAGTCTTTGTTCCTTTTCTCTTGCGCTTCTTCAGCTAGATCTGCTATTGGTAGCATATTGTTATGAATTATTTGTTCCCCATGGTACTTTACTCTCCAAGAGTATTTTCGTTATAAAGTAAAGATGTTTTTTGGCGTACTCTCCAAATTTTTTTGCATTTATCTTTCTGCTGCATGCTACAGCTTGTAATATGATTTCGAATCGTCTTTTTAATTCACGATCTACACCTGTGATAGATGCTACAGTTTCTGGATCGGAAAAACATCTCCTTGCAGTATTTCCATCATTTCAGTTTCCTTCTTCTTGTTTGGTTGGTCGATTATGAGGCCTAGCTGTTGATACTTATTTCTTGAATTTGTTTTTTTTTTTAAGAATATGCTCTATATAACGTATTCTAGCATGAAGAGGGTACATTCCAAATTCGTAGGCTCCCTTATAGCTATCGTTTTGTGGTGGGGGTTGGCTTAATTGCCGTGATGTCTTTTGGCATATATTGCAGCTTGACGATGATTTTGTTTCGGTTAAAGCTTGTGCAACATTTCCATCAATCATTGTAAGATACATTTTAAAATTTACTTCAATGTCTTGGTCATCAAATCCAAATAATACTGGTTGAAGTTCTTTAATTCGATCTTTTATTTTTTGAATTTCTTCAGTTATGACATCTTTGGTTTCCTTTTTGAATGGAAATTTTACCCATTAATATAATTTAACAATTAAGCGCATTATGTCTCACCCTTTTTTTATAAGTATATAATAACTCGTGTTAACTCATAACACAAAGACGGACGGACGAACATCGTTAAATCGACCCAGTAAGTGATTTTTAGTGGATCCGTATAATAAAAGATGGGTATAGGTCCAATATTTTTGGTAGTTACAAACATCAGGGCAATCTCATTATACCCTAACCACATAGTGGAAAACTTTTGTATTCATAAATTTTGCACAAAATATCTGACCTTGGCTCAAAAATGGGGTATTTGAGAGGGTTCCGACTATAGAAGAGTGCAAGATTTTTTTTATGGCTGTTGATGGGCAGGAGTTATGCTCTATTAAGTAGGAGATTTTCGGGAAATTTGGGCCTTTTAAAATTTTTTTTTAAATTCCTAAATGACTCAATAACTTTATATTTCCAACAATAATAGACTAGAGGTCACAAAATGATAAAAAATTTATTTTACTTTAAAATCTTTTAAAACAAAAAAGTTACAGTCATTTCAAAATTTAAATTTACAAAGAAATTTTAAATTTTAGCAAAATACTGAGAATGTCCATTTTCGAAGACCTTATTCGCTGTGATATAGTTGAAATAGAGTCGCAATTTTTTGGCTCCCGAGGTTCACTGGTATTTACTTTCAAATTAATAACATAATTTTAAAACGATAACCATAAAAAAATGATTTTTGGCCGCCCTCTCAAAATATGGTCCACAGTGCACCGTACGACAATACAAATTACTTGAACCGAATGACCGAATGAAAACAAGTGCATATATATCTTTTAATTTTGTGATCTTGTTTCATTTTAAAAGAACTTTAAAGTTGCAAAAGATAACAATATTTAAAAAAGATACTAAAATATTTGTTTTTCGTCCTAGAATTTATCATGTTCGGATGAAAATTTTAATGAATTATCTTTCTAGTTATATGACTTAAATATGTTTTCACAAATACGACCGATGTAAAATCAAAAAGATTGTAAGACATTAATGGCCGATAACGATTTTGGAGGACAACTATAATTATTTAAATATTTGTTTGTGAAAAAAATAATCATTTACACCTTGAATTCTTTCGAAAAGTAAACAAGACCTAGGTATGGGAAATTACTTAACACTTCCCACACGCATATTTTTTTTTTTTTGTGACGGACAGTGTTGTATTCAATATTACTTAATATAAATAGACTACCCGAAATATAATATAAAATTTTGCAAGAATCTTTCGATGCCTGCTGTAAATATCTACAGGGCCCACAAGAATTGAATGAAATAAAGACAATTTGCACCGAAGAGCAGTTATGCTCGGGAATCATTCGCAATTGTACTTCAAATAGATTTTTAGTCAGACGAGGATATTTTAGGGTTAGCTTTAGCAACCGTTTACAAAACGAAACACAATATGTAAATTACACAACATTTATATACTCTATTCGACTCTGTGTTAAGAATATGAGGAGTTTGTACTGATGTTTGTAAATAAAAATAATATTGAACTTAAGTCCATCTTTTATTATACCGATGAAAAAAGAATCATTTTCAGCGTCGATTTAGCGATGTTCGTCATTCCACCCGTCTGTCTGTATATTAATTTAACCCCACAAGGCATATTTTGATGATTTGAAATTTGTGAAAAGTGATGCATGTCCAGACCTATTTCCCATAAACATAACCCCTATAAGATCGACTAAAAGCGTCTTAAAATCCAGATTATCATAAGCCCCATAGGTCATTCGTACACATAGTCCCTATATAAATTTACTTTTCGATATTCACTTAAATCTATGAAAAATTTTAATGGATTTTTATCATATTCGGTTTCTATAAGGTTTTACGAAAAATAGGTGAATTCACTAAATATGGTAGAAATAGTATACAATATGAAGTTTTTCATATCTGCGGAACATAAATTCCTGCCACCCAAATTTGATTAATGCTTTTTATACCCTATACCACTATGTGGTTTGGGTATAATGACTTTGTGCTGCTGTTTGTAACAACCAAAAATATTTGACCTGGACCCATCTTTAATTATACCGATCGAATCAGAATCACTTTCTGAGTTGATTTAACAATGTCCGTCCGTCCGTCCGTCTGTCTGTGTGTCCATGTAAAGCTTGTAATCAAACTGCAGGTCGCAAATATGAATATATTTTGATGAAATTTGGTATTTAATCTTCTATCGGCCATGGGATGAACGCTGTTGAAATTGGTGAGAATCGGTCCATGTTCAGACCTAGCCCCCATACAAATGACCCCTATGAAATCAACATATATTGCCATAAGATCCAAATTATCATACAAATCTTAGTCAAATTGGGTTTGTATGTATATATTACATCCATTAATCAGTAGTCCAAAAATGATCCCTATTGGACAACTCCTAGTTATAGGCCCCATATAGAGCTGCTTCCCGATCCTCACTTAAATCTATCAAAAAAGAAAATTATTGCACTGATTCTTCTCGAATTTTGTTTGTATATATTTTTGCAAAATACAAGAGACTTTACCAAATATGATCAGGATCGGTCCATTTTTGGGCCTAGTCCCCATATAGATATAGCATCCGATATGAACTTTTTCATATCTGCAGCCGAAAAAATTAATAAAAATCCCACTCAAATTTGGTTTATGCTTATTTTCTATATCCATTTAGTTGGGCCTGAGAGATAGGGTCTCTAAACGCATGGTATAGGGTATCGTATAGTCGGTATAGACCGATTATAATTTTCTTACTTGTTTTCTTTTTATTTTATTTTTTATTTTGACAAACATATCCTTATAAAATAATTGCTATAGATTGAAGCTATTTACAGATATAAAATATCCGCAGAAATAACAAAACTTAAAAGTGTTCATTTTGACACTGCTGACAAAAAAACGGACAGCATTAATATATAAAAACTAAAAAATGTCCCTATAGTTCTGGTTTCAATATTCTGTTTTATTATTAGATGTTGTTGTGAAAATTATATGTGTACGTACTTCAAAAGCGGAAAATTAAAAAAGGGTAAAGATGGAGAAACTTCGTTTCAATAGTTGTTTAGCAGAACGTTTCATCATTTAAATGCAAAGTCTTTCAAGGTCTATCGAGAAAAGTTTCAGGGAATGACTTATGATCTATATGGATATAAGTGAAAAGAGATGTTTTCACTTTATTCATTTAAGAAGGAATTCCTTAGAACTATTGTCTAGTGTTGTGGTAAGAAATTCATTTTCAGTTTATGAATATTTTGTCGCCAGATTTTAAAATAATATAACACTCCAGACGAAACTTTGATGAAACATGAAAATAAATGGATTTTTATTTACACTAAATTTGACCATCACTAGCCCGTAAGGAAACTCCTTTCACAACACTAAGTTTATTAAAGCTCCAAAAAAAGTAATCCACTTTTAAAGTCGTAAAGGAAATAAATTGGTCAAATAACACATTTAATTAAACTTTTCAGTCCTTTGAGCAGTGATATTTATTTCGTGAAATGTACATGATTTGCGAGTAAAACTCACTAAACTGCAAGAAGTCCCAAATACAGAAAATATCACGTTATCAGGAATGCTTGAGGATGGGAGCATTCCAGACAATTGAATGTTTTATTAAAACAAGAAATTTTGCGAGAATTTCGCATAATTTCATCATTTTTAAACTCTTCTTTTTTACTCACAATCTCTGTCTATCTGTGTATCTGTCTGCCATGGGAGAAACTTAGCCCATGGTCTTGTTGTGACTACAAACTAATTTTGGGTTAGTCACACTCAGTCACGCATAATCACGCATTTCCCCTTATCCGATCGATCTGAAACTTGGTCAATAGACTTACCGTGAAAAAGATTAATTTCGATATAGTCACGCAAAGTCACACAAAGTCACGCACAGTCGCGGAGAGAATCAAAACTCATATCCATAAGGAAAGCAAGAGTTTTAATAAAAACTTTCTTTTTATGGGTTATATTATTTAGGGTTCTCGTTTAATTTTAAATTACTACAATTCACAATGCCAAGATATTGAGTCAATTAAATACCTGAAATTTTTTGCCACTCTGAATTAGCTTCCTCTATGAGATCTGAGTTCTTTGTACAATTTTTCATCTGCAATTTCTAACAGATTTTCTATGAGATTGCGTACTGGAGATTGGGCAGGCCATTTCAAAATACTAACTGCGTAAGATTGTAGCCATCCAGTTACAACTTTGGAGGTGTGTTTTGGGTTATTGTAATGGTGGAACTTCCAAACCAGAGGAATACTTGGCTCAGCATATGGTTACATTACGTCATTTAGAACTGCTTGTGTCTAATTCCAGTTAGAACATCTTTTACTATGTGGATTGTACCAATTTCTTGGTCCGGCCGAGAAGCAACCCCATACCATATAAGAGCTACCGCCAAACTTAACAGTTTTATTTGCATATTTTGAGTCTAGTTTTTTTCTCTTGGTCCATTGTGCAAATGAACTTCCGTCATGGCCGCATCTGAAAATAGACCAGTAAATTTGTTCTTTAGCGAAATTTACGCGAGCCAGACTATTTGTCACTGATACCAGTGGTGTCTTCCCCGGTTGATAACAACCAGATTCAGATTGTTAATGACCTCATCAGGTAGCATTTAGAATATTAAGGACATTTTTTTAATTCCCCTGCTTTTAAGTTATCCATACTTTACTCATTTTACGAGGTCTGCCGTCTAGATGTTGGGTATTCACCGTATCTCTCTAACGATATTTCTTGATAATTTTTGAAATTAAGGATTTATTCATAGAAACTATTTCACAAATTTTCCTTTGCTTAAGAACATTACCATTATTTTATAATAATTTATTATATGTTTAAAATATTGAAAAATACAACGGTGTTTAAAAAACGGTTGAAAAAAAATATTCACATAACAGTTAAGAGTTCATTTATTTTTTTCTTGCCTATCATCTTCTATTATTATTGCTATTGCTTCAATCAACTCTGGTACAGAGGTATAAAAGTTTCCATTGTTTTGTCATCACTACAAAAATACATTTTTTTCGTTCGTCTATTTATTTCTAATTCCATTTTCTGTAACAAATATGTTATCTTTCGATAGATAACATGAGAAAAAAAACTACTTTTGGGACTTAACGCAAAATTATTTAAAAACCCAAAATTCGCAAATTCAGAATTTTGTAAAAGTTGCCAATGTATTGAGTTTTGGCCACAGAAACTGCTATTTATATTACATAATAATATTAGCTTATAAATAAAAATACTAGATTGCTGCTTTATGATATAATTTTTAGAATTAACAACAATTCCTAACAAAAGAGCACAGAACTCTTTAGGAAGTTCAAATGAAACTTTCACGCAACACAATAAAGGTAAACAAAGAGAAACCAGGCTGTTTTAATAAACATACTCGTAACAACAGTTCATGTATTCATGCATGTATTGGCATTTGTATACAAATACGTGCCTACACAACTTTGATTTATGTACATAATATCAAAAAACTTGCAGGTTGCAATGTTTATATACATTTCGGAAGTATGTATGTTTACAATCGTAGTTGATGGTTGAATACAAAACACAAATGTTTCCATCATGTTTAAACATGTTTTTTTAGTTCGTACTTTTTGTGAACACACACTTTCGGAGATGTTGTGGTGAAATTGAAACTGTACATAAATGTTTATGTTTTCATTTTAAGGACATGTGTAATGTATTTTTAATATTTGCTGCTGCGGCACACGCGATATATGTCAGTGCACAATGAAAAGTGTAACAAAACACAACGATTAAAAACGAGCTGTCCAATTAGTGATAATTACGGCAAATGCCATATAAATTAATATTTCCTTTTTGGTCAATGCAAAGAAAAAAAGAAAATTTATAATAATAAAAAGAAAAATTAAAACAAGTTCAACTCTATGTTTGAGTTATTAAACTATTAAGATTATAACAAAATGATCAAACTAATATTAATATTAAATTTATTATAAGTAAAGTTTCTGAATCGAAATATTATTCTTTAAGAATTAGCAAAAAAAAAAAAAAAAAAGCGGTATTTTAAGTGATTTTTAAATTTACCATCACGGAGTATTACGCGGATATCAAAGAGCTTGCGACTCTAACGTCGTGGCCGGTTCAAAGTACTGTCTTAACTTTAACAACGCCAGACTATTTAGTAGTCAATGAAAATATTACAACTTATGCAGCCGACAATGCATATTTACTATTTACGAACTTGACACAAAGTAACATTACTGCGCAGTCTTCTGCAATGTCAACTACTGCTGGTTCGTCTACTGCCGAGACCTACAACGTCACCACCGCACCAACTACTTCTATCACCCAACGTCAGTCTACGCGCAGCAGTGCAATTGAAGTACCTATATGGTTGATTATATGTTACAGTGTAATATTACTATGTGCAATTGTTGGCAACCTGTTGGTCATTTCCACCCTCGTACAAAATCGTCGTATGCGAACGATTACAAACGTTTTTCTACTAAATTTGGCCATTTCGGATATACTGTTGGGTGTCTTATGCATGCCAGTGACATTAGTGGGCACATTGCTTAGACATTTTATATTTGGCGAATTTTTCTGCAAATTAATACAGTTTTCACAAGGTAGGTGTCTCTATGTAATATGACTACTAAAGTTATAGAGTTTTCGAAACACGTATGTCTAGGATTTAAAACAAAAAGATTAGTGTAATGACTTTTAAATATATCGAACAAAATATAATAAATGCTTATTTGTAGTTGTTGGAAGGAAGTTCATACGCAAAATGCAATTAAATTTAAAGTATTGATTTTATTAAATTTTTCCACAGGCCAAGGTCAACTCCAAAAAATGACATAATATATGCTTAAATATATATGTGTATATATACATATATAAATATATATATAAAATAAATACTTTTGTAAATAGGTGGTGGTCTATTCACACTGTACGTTAATGGTGGGTTGATCAAGTATTCACTGCATTAATTATATAGCCAACCACACCTTCACTGAAAGCGATTGCAAAACAAAAAAAGAGAAAACCACAGATATAAATAAAATTAATTGGAAAACTGTTCAAAATAAAAAAAAATATTTGTCATGTTCGTTGATTGCCAAATAAAAATCTTTTCTTATAGAAAGTCACTGGGGATACAATTAATTTGTTTTAATTAAATACGGAAAACTAAACAAGGCCAAATATTAAATTAATTATTAAGACATTAATACTTTTTGATGTTTAAACATCTATACGCTCAGGGCGCTAAAAATTTATTTCACAATACAATCACAAAAACAGAGTAAGACAAAAGCAGTGTGAGGTACGATTGTATTGTTGAAAAAATTAAGAAGAGTTTGGAGAAGGCAAGATTTCATTAGGAAGTGTTTGGAGATAATGAGAAGTAACAAAAAATTAAAAATTAAAAATTAAAAATTATAAATTATAAATTATAAATTAAAAATTTAAAATTAAAAATTAAAACTTAAAAATTTAAAATTAAAAATTAAAAATTAAAAAATAAAAATTAAAAATTAAAAATTAAAAATTAAAAATTAAAAATTAAAAATTAAAAATAAAAATTAAAAATTAAAAATTAAAAATTAAAAATTAAAAATTAAAAATTAAAAATTAAAAATTAAAAATTAAAAATTAAAAATTAAAAATTAAAAATTAAAAATTAAAAATTAAAAATTAAAAATTAAAAATTAAAAATTAAAAATTAAAAATTAAAAATTAAAAATTAAAAATTAAAAATTAAAAATTAAAAATTAAAAATTAAAAATTAAAAATTAAAAATTAAAAATTAAAAATTAAAAATTAAAAATTAAAAATTAGAAATTAAAAATTAAAAATTAGAAATTAGAAATTAAAAATTAAAAAAAAAATTAAAAATTAAAAATTAAAATTAAAAATTAAAAATTAAAAATTAAAAATTATAAATTAAAAATTAAAAATTAAAAATTAAAAATTAAAAATTAAAAATTAAAAATTAAAAATTAAAAATTAAAAATTAAAAATTAAAAATTAAAAATTAAAAATTAAAAATTAAAAATTAAAAATTAAAAATTAAAAATTAAAAATTAAAAATTAAAAATTAAAAATTAAAAATTAAAAATTAAAAATTAAAAATTAAAAATTAAAAATTAAAAATTAAAAATTAAAAATTAAAAATTAAAAATTAAAAATTAAAAATTAAAAATTAAAAATTAAAAATTAAAAATTAAAAATTAAAAATTAAAAATTAAAAATTAAAAATTAAAAATTAAAAATTAAAAATTAAAAATTAAAAATTAAAAATTAAAAATTAAAAATTAAAAATTAAAAATTAAAAATTAAAAATTAAAAATTAAAAATTAAAAATTAAAAATTAAAAATTAAAAATTAAAAATTAAAAATTAAAAATTAAAAATTAAAAACTAAAAAATTAAAAATTAAAAATTAAAAATTAAAAATTAAAAATTAAAAATTAAAAATTAAAAATTAAAAATTAAAAATTAAAAATTAGAAATTAGAAATTAAAAATTAAAAATTAAAAATTAAAAATTAAAAATTAAAAATTAAAAATTAAAAATTAAAAATTAAAAATTAAAAATTAAAAATTAAAAATTAAAAATTAAAAATTAAAAATTAAAAATTAAAAATTAAAAATTAAAATTTAAAAATTAAAAATTAAAAATTAAAAATTAAAAATTAAAAATTAAAAATTAAAAATTAAAAATTAAAAATTAAAAATTAAAAATTAAAAATTAAAAATTAAAAATTAAAAATTAAAAATTAAAAATTAAAAATTAAAAATTAAAAATTAAAAATTAAAAATTAAAAATTAAAAATTAAAAATTAAAAATTAAAAATTAAAAATTAAAAATTAAAAATTAAAAATTAAAAATTAAAAATTAAAAATTAAAAATTAAAAATTAAAAATTAAAAATTAAAAATTAAAAATTAAAAATTAAAAATTAAAAATTAAAAATTAAAAATTAAAAATTAAAAATTAAAAATTAAAAATTAAAAATTAAAAATTAAAAATTAAAAATTAAAAATTAAAAATTAAAAATTAAAAATTAAAAATTAAAAATTAAAAATTAAAAATTAAAAATTAAAAATTAAAAATTAAAAATTAAAAATTAAAAATTAAAAATTAAAAATTAAAAATTAAAAATTAAAAATTAAAAATTAAAAATTAAAAATTAAAAATTAAAAATTAAAAATTAAAAATTAAAAATTAAAAATTAAAAATTAAAAATTAAAAATTAAAAATTAAAAATTAAAAATTAAAAATTAAAAATTAAAAATTAAAAATTAAAAATTAAAAATTAAAAATTAAAAATTAAAAATTAAAAATTAAAAATTAAAAATTAAAAATTAAAAATTAAAAATTAAAAATTAAAAATTAAAAATTAAAAATTAAAAATTAAAAATTAAAAATTAAAAATTAAAAATTAAAAATTAAAAATTAAAAATTAAAAATTAAAAATTAAAAATTAAAAATTAAAAATTAAAAATTAAAAATTAAAAATTAAAAATTAAAAATTAAAAATTAAAAATTAAAAATTAAAAATTAAAAATTAAAAATTAAAAATTAAAAATTAAAAATTAAAAATTAAAAATTAAAAATTAAAAATTAATAATTAAAAATTAAAAATTAAAAATTAAAAATTAAAAATTAAAAATTAAAAATTAAAAATTAAAAATTAAAAATTAAAAATTAAAAATTAAAAATTAAAAATTAAAAATTAAAAATTAAAAATTAAAAATTAAAAATTAAAAATTAAAAATTAAAAATTAAAAATTAAAAATTAAAAATTAAAAATTAAAAATTAAAAATTAAAAATTAAAAATTAAAAATTAAAAATTAAAAATTAAAAATTAAAAATTAAAAATTAAAAATTAAAAATTAAAAATTAAAAATTAAAAATTAAAAATTAAAAATTAAAAATTAAAAATTAAAAATTAAAAATTAAAAATTAAAAATTAAAAATTAAAAATTAAAAATTAAAAATTAAAAATTAAAAATTAAAAATTAAAAATTAAAAATTAAAAATTAAAAATTAAAAATTAAAAATTAAAAATTAAAAATTAAAAATTAAAAATTAAAAATTAAAAATTAAAAATTAAAAATTAAAAATTAAAAATTAAAAATTAAAAATTAAAAATTAAAAATTAAAAATTAAAAATTAAAATTAAAAATTAAAAATTAAAAATTAAAAATTAAAAATTAAAAATTAAAAATTAAAAATTAAAAAATTAAAAATTAAAAATTAAAAATTAAAAATTAAAAATTAAAAATTAAAAATTAAAAATTAAAAATTAAAAATTAAAAATTAAAAATTAAAAATTAAAAATTAAAAATTAAAAATTAAAAATTAAAAATTAAAAATTAAAAATTAAAAATTAAAAATTAAAAATTAAAAATTAAAAATTAAAAATTAAAAATTAAAAATTAAAAATTAAAAATTAAAAATTAAAAATTAAAAATTAAAAATTAAAAATTAAAAATTAAAAATTAAAAATTAAAAATTAAAAATTAAAAATTAAAAATTAAAAATTAAAAATTAAAAATTAAAAATTAAAAATTAAAAATTAAAAATTAAAAATTAAAAATTAAAAATTAAAAATTAAAAATTAAAAATTAAAAATTAAAAATAAAAATTAAAAATTAAAAATTAAAAATTAAAAATTAAAAATTAAAAATTAAAAATTAAAATTAAAAATTAAAAATTAAAAATTAAAAATTAAAAATTAAAAATTAAAAATTAAAAATTAAAAATTAAAAATTAAAAATTAAAAATTAAAAATTAAAAATTAAAAATTAAAAATTAAAAATAAAAATTAAAAATTAAAAATTAAAAATAAAAATTAAAAATTAAAAATTAAAAATTAAAAATTAAAAATTAAAAATTAAAAATTAAAATTAAAAATTAAAAATTAAAAATTAAAAATTAAAAATTAAAAATTAAAAATTAAAAATTAAAAATTAAAATTAAAAATTAAAAATTAAAAATTAAAAATTAAAAATTAAAAATTAAAAATTAAAAATTAAAAATTAAAAATTAAAAATTAAAAATTAAAAATTAAAAATTAAAAATTAAAAATTAAAAATTAAAAATTAAAAATTAAAAATTAAAAATTAAAAATTAAAAATTAAAATTAAAAATTAAAAATTAAAAATTAAAAATTAAAAATTAAAAATTAAAAATTAAAAATTAAAAATTAAAAATTAAAAATTAAAAATTTAAAAATTAAAAATTAAAAATTAAAAATTAAAAATTAAAAATTAAAAAATTAAAAATTAAAAATTAAAAATTAAAAATTAAAATTAAAAATTAAAAAATTAAAAATTAAAAATTAAAAATTAAAAAATTAAAAATTAAAAATTAAAAATTAAAAATTAAAAATTAAAAATTAAAAATTAAAATTAAAAATTAAAATTAAAAATTAAAAAATTAAAAATTAAAAATTAAAAATTAAAAATTAAAATTAAAAAATTAAAATTAAAAATTAAAAATTAAAAATTAAAATTAAAAATTAAAAATTAAAAATTAAAAATTAAAAATTAAAAATTAAAAATTAAAAATTAAAATTAAAAATTAAAAATTAAAAATTAAAAATTAAAAATTAAAAATTAAAAATTAAAAATTAAAAATTAAAAATTAAAAATTAAAAATTAAAAATTAAAAATTAAAAATTAAAAATTAAAAATTAAAAATTAAAAATTTAAAAATTAAAAATTAAAAATTAAAAATTAAAAATTAAAAATTAAAAATTAAAAATTAAAAATTAAAAATTAAAATTAAAAATTAAAAATTAAAAAATTAAAAATTAAAAATTAAAAATTAAAAATTAAAAATTAAAAATTAAAAATTAAAAATTAAAAATTAAAAATTAAAATTAAAAATTAAAAATTAAAAATTAAAAATTAAAAATTAAAAATTAAAAATTAAAAATTAAAAATTAAAAATTAAAAATTAAAAATTAAAAATTAAAAATTAAAAATTAAAAATTAAAAATTAAAAATTAAAAATAAAAAATTAAAAATTAAAAATTAAAAATTAAAAATTAAAATTAAAAATTAAAATTAAAAATTAAAAATTAAAAATTAAAAATTAAAAATTAAAAATTAAAAATTAAAAATTAAAAATTAAAAATTAAAAATTAAAAATTAAAAATTAAAAATTAAAAATTAAAAATTAAAAATTAAAAATTAAAAATTAAAAATTAAAAATTAAAAATTAAAATTAAAAATTAAAAATTAAAAATTAAAAATTAAAAATTAAAAATTAAAAATTAAAAATTAAAAATTAAAAATTAAA
>OY821520.1:6692812-6697257 GCA_963682025.1 Cordilura impudica
TAAAAATTAAAAATTAAAAATTAAAAATTAAAAATTAAAAATAAAAAATTAAAAATTAAAAATAAAAAATTAAAAATTAAAAATTAAAAATTAAAAATAAAAATTAAAAATTAAAAATTAAAAATTAAAAATTAAAAATTAAAAACTAAAAATTAAAAATTAAAAATTAAAAATTAAAAATTAAAAATTAAAAATTAAAAATTAAAAATTAAAAATTAAAAATTAAAAATTAAAAATTAAAAATTAAAAATTAAAAATTAAAAATTAAAAATTAAAAATTAAAAATTAAAAATTAAAAATTAAAAATTAAAAATTAAAAATTAAAAATTAAAAATTAAAAATTAAAAATTAAAAATTAAAAATTAAAAATTAAAAATTAAAAATTAAAAATTAAAAATTAAAAATTAAAAATTAAAAATTAAAAAATTAAAAATTAAAAATTAAAAATTAAAAATTAAAAATTAAAAATTAAAAATTAAAAATTAAAAATTAAAAATTAAAAATTAAAAATTAAAAATTAAAAATTAAAAATTAAAAATTAAAAATTAAAAATTAAAAATTAAAAATTAAAAATTAAAAATTAAAAATTAAAAATTAAAAATTAAAAATTAAAAATTAAAAATTAAAAATTAAAAATTAAAAATTAAAAATTAAAAATTAAAAATTAAAAATTAAAAATTAAAAATTAAAAATTAAAAATTAAAAATTAAAAATTAAAAATTAAAAATTAAAAATTAAAAATTAAAAATTAAAAATTAAAAATTAAAAATTAAAAATTAAAAATTAAAAATTAAAAATTAAAAATTAAAAATTAAAAATTAAAAATTAAAAATTAAAAATTAAAAATTAAAAATTAAAAATTAAAAATTAAAAATTAAAAATTAAAAATTAAAAATTAAAAATTAAAAATTAAAAATTAAAAATTAAAAATTAAAAATTAAAAATTAAAAATTAAAAATTAAAAATTAAAAATTAAAAATTAAAAATTAAAAATTAAAAATTAAAAATTAAAAATTAAAAATGAAAAATTAAAAATTAAAAATTAAAAATTAAAAATTAAAAATTAAAAATTAAAAATTAAAAATTAAAAATTAAAAATTAAAAATTAAAAGTTATAAATTAAAAATTAAAAATTAAAAATTAAAAATTAAAAATTAACAATTAAAAATTAAAAATTAAAAATTAAAAATAAAAAATTAAAAATTAAAAATTAAAAATTAAAATTAAAAATTATAAATTAAAAATTAAAAATTAAAAATTATAAATTAAAAATTAAAAATTAAAAATTAAAAATTAAAAATTAAAAATTAAAAATTAAACAATTAAAAATTAAAAATTAAAAATTAAAAATTAAAAATTAAAAATTAAAAATTAAAAATTAAAAATTAAAAATTAAAAATTAAAAATTAAAAATTAAAAATTAAAAATTAAAAATTAAAAATTAAAAATTAAAAATTAAAAATTAAAAATTAAAAATTAAAAATTAAAAATTAAAAATTAAAAATTAAAAATTAAAAATTAAAAATTAAAAATTAAAAATTAACAATTAAAAATTAAAAATTAAAAATTAAAAATTAAAAATTAAAAATTAAAAATTAAAAATTAAAAATTAAAAATTAAAAATTAAAAATTAAAAATTAAAAATTAAAAATTAAAAATTAAAAATTAAAAATTAAAAATTAAAAATTAAAAATTAAAAATTAAAAATTAAAAATTAAAAATTAAAAATTAAAAATTAAAAATTAAAAATTAAAAATTAAAAATTAAAAATTAAAAATTAAAAATTAAAAATTAAAAATTAAAAATTAAAAATTAAAAATTAAAAATTAAAAATTAAAAATTAAAAATTAAAAATTAAAAATTAAAAATTAAAAATTAAAAATTAAAAATTAAAAATTAAAAATTAAAAATTAAAAATTAAAAATTAAAAATTAAAAATTAAAAATTAAAAATTAAAAATTAAAAATTAAAAATTAAAAATTAAAAATTAAAAATTAAAAATTAAAAATTAAAAATTAAAAATTAAAAATTAAAAATTAAAAATTAAAAATTAAAAATTAAAAATTAAAAATTAAAAATTAAAAATTAAAAATTAAAAATTAAAAATTAAAAATTAAAAATTAAAAATTAAAAATTAAAAATTAAAAATTAAAAATTAAAAATTAAAAATTAAAAATTAAAAATTAAAAATTAAAAATTAAAAATTAAAAATTAAAAATTAAAAATTAAAAATTAAAAATTAAAAATTAAAAATTAAAAATTAAAAATTAAAAATTAAAAATTAAAAATTAAAAATTAAAAATTAAAAATTAAAAATTAAAAATTAAAAATTAAAAATTAAAAATTAAAAATTAAAAATTAAAAATTAAAAATTAAAAATTAAAAATTAAAAATTAAAAATTAAAAATTAAAAATTAAAAATTAAAAATTAAAAATTAAAAATTAAAAATTAAAAATTAAAAATTAAAAATTAAAAATTAAAAATTAAAAATTAAAAATTAAAAATTAAAAATTAAAAATTAAAAATTAAAAATTAAAAATTAAAAATTAAAAATTAAAAATTAAAAATTAAAAATTAAAAATTAAAAATTAAAAATTAAAAATTAAAAATTAAAAATTAAAAATTAAAAATTAAAAATTAAAAATTAAAAATTAAAAATTAAAAATTAAAAATTAAAAATTAAAAATTAAAAATTAAAAATTAAAAATTAAAAATTAAAAATTAAAAATTAAAAATTAAAAATTAAAAATTAAAAATTAAAAATTAAAAATTAAAAATTAAAAATTAAAAATTAAAAATTAAAAATTAAAAATTAAAAATTAAAAATTAAAAATTAAAAATTAAAAATTAAAAATTAAAAATTAAAAATTAAAAATTAAAAATTAAAAATTAAAAATTAAAAATTAAAAATTAAAAATTAAAAATTAAAAATTAAAAATTAAAAATTAAAAATTAAAAATTAAAAATTAAAAATTAAAAATTAAAAATTAAAAATTAAAAATTAAAAATTAAAAATTAAAAATTAAAAATTAAAAATTAAAAATTAAAAATTAAAAATTAAAAATTAAAAATTAAAAATTAAAAATTAAAAATTAAAAATTAAAAATTAAAAATTAAAAATTAAAAATTAAAAATTAAAAATTAAAAATTAAAAATTAAAAATTAAAAATTAAAAATTAAAAATTAAAAATTAAAAATTAAAAATTAAAAATTAAAAATTAAAAATTAAAAATTAAAAATTAAAAATTAAAAATTAAAAATTAAAAATTAAAAATTAAAAATTAAAAATTAAAAATTAAAAATTAAAAATTAACAATTAAAAATTAAAAATTGAAAATTAAAAATTAAAAATAAAAAATTAAAAATTAAAAATTAAAAATTAAAAATTAAAAATTAAAAATTAAAAATTATAAATTAAAAATTAAAAATTAAAAATTAAAAATTAAAAATTAAAAATTAAAAATTAAAAATTAAAAATTAAAAATTAAAAATTAAAAATTAAAAATTAAAAATTAAAAATTAAAAATTAAAAATTAAAAATTAAAAATTAAAAATTAAAAATTAAAAATTAAAAATTAAAAATTAAAAATTAAAAATTAAAAATTAAAAATTAAAAATTAAAAATTAAAAATTAAAAATTAAAAATTAAAAATTAAAAATTAAAAATTAAAAATTAAAAATTAAAAATTTCGGCACTTGTTGATGTTTTTGCGGCTTCAGATGTAGGCGGTAATGAAATGTTCTGAAATATAGATATAGAACGAAGTATTTACATTTTTTTCTACTCTTCACACACTTAGTCCGCTCAACGGAGAGGCTTGCCGTGTGTATTGCACTTATTTTTATTATTAATAACCAGATTCACGATTTAAATCATATGTCTTGAAAATAGAAATGTTTTTGAGACATACCTTTTTAAAAATTTTAAATCTATTATTATTAATTTATTTATTTATTATTTTTAATTTAATTTCAAAAATTTAAACATTGGAAAATGTTTCTTTGTTTTTTTTCATCGAAATTTTGTCGAGCCTGCCAATGATTTTAGAGGTATGGTTGTAGTAGCAGAATCGCGATGAGCCCATGGAGTAATAATAATTGATCCACCCTTATAACCGTACATGCACATTCATGAAGCAACGACTACAACGACAAGAATACATATCTTAAGAAAAATAACCAACATATTCAGCGTTTTTATTTCATATTCTCATTCATACCTCGTGACCCTTTGGACCGATTGAGATGATTTTGAATAGCAGCTCCACCTGGATATTAGTAAACGATATTCTATGAAAACTAAGAGACTAGGTTAGTCATGAGGGTATGGTCGTGATTGACTTAGACAGACGGGTAGACGTACAGATGGACAGACGGACAGAAGGTCATTGCTAAATCAGCTTCTCTTAGTCGGTCTGATAGGAGTTACATTTATGAGGGCTAG